>JAXRKP010001839.1:0-12500 GCA_037039925.1 Doris montereyensis
AGAAACATAATTTTAAAATATCAAAAACTGAATTCCTTAACACAATATAAATAATTCCTAGCACAATTGATTTTGATACTGTAGATATTAGGTTTTATGTGCACCCACACCACCCCCCCCAATTTAAATTTGTCTTCTTCTTCTTCTTCTTCTTCTTCTTCTTCTTGTTCTTCTTCTTCTTCTCCTCCTCCTCCTCCTCCTCCTCATCCTCCTCCTCATCCTCCTCCTCCTCTCCTCCTCCTTCTTCTTCTTCTTCTATTCTGCTTCTTCTTCTTCTTCTTCTTCTTCTTCTTCTTCTTCTTCTTCTTCTTCTTCTTCTTCTTCTTCTTCTTCTTCTTCTTCTTCTTCTTCTTCTTCTTCTTCTTCTTCTTCTTCTTCTTCTTCTTCTTCTTCTTCTTCTTCTTCTTCTTCTTCTTGTTCTTCTTCTTTTTCTTCTTCTTCGTCGTCTTATTTTTCTTCTTCTGCGTCGTCTTATTCCTATTCTTATACGTATTCTTCTTCTCATTCTTATTCTTATTAATATATATGTATATATTATATATACTATATATATATATATATATATATATATATATATATATATATATATATATATATATATATATATATATATATATATATAAAATCCTGAATGTCTCTCACTTTGGCCGCTTGTAACTCAGGAAGCTGTGCACCCGCAGCCTCCATATTTCGCATGTAGATTTCAAATAGTCTGTTTTATGTTCTTAGCGAATAAACTCTTGCATATAATCAGCATGTTAATCGGTTGGAAAAAGATGGTTTTGCCAGCCACCCAAAAAAAAATCTGTTATTGCTACTAGATCTAATATCTCGATTTCTGGTCATTATAATTAAGACACGTGCAATTTCCATTGTTTAACTAAGTCCTGCCATTATTCATTAAAGAATCAATCTCTTTCTGTGACGTATGTATCTTAGTATTACATCCTAGTGGTCAAATATTATATTTGTCTTACAGAGTTAATCTTTTCATATGACATTTCCATTTAATGGCATCGCATCCTAGTGGTCAAATATTATATTTGTCTTACAGAGTTAATCTTTTCATATGACATTTCCATTTATTGGCATCGCAATCCTAGTGGTCAAATATTATATTTGTCTTACAGAGTTAATCTTTTCATATGACATTTCCATTTAATGGCATCGCATCCTAGTGGTCAAATATTATATTTGTCTTACAGAGTTAATCTTTTCATATGACATTTCCATTTATTGGCATCGCATCCTAGTGGTCAAATATTATATTTGTCTTACAGAGTTAATCTTTTCATATGACATTTCCATTTATTGGCATCGCATCCTAGTGGTCAAATATTATATTTGTCTTACAGAGTTAATTTTTTCATATGACATTTCCATTTATTGGCATCGCATCCTAGTGGTCAAATATTATATTTGTCTTACAGAGTTAATCTTTTCATATGACATTTCCATTTATTGGCATCGCATCCTAGTGGTCAAATATTATATTTGTTTTACAGAGTCAATTTTTTTCACATGCCATTTCAATTTATTGGTATTGCATCCTAAAAACCAATCATAATATTGTCTTTCTTCTGTTCGTCTCCTTAGAAATCAAAGGAGCCACAATGGATGAAGTGTAAGTCAAAAGTGACAACTCCACCAAAAAAACAGAACAAACACGTAACGTTTCGGATACAACCCTTCGTCACGTTTGACATCACTCCATTGTGATTCCCTTGTGTTTAATACGGCTACCTAGCCACATCTATCTGTTGGTTAGTTTGTTATTTATCTGTGTTTATTGCTGCTACTATATGTGTAGATTATTCCTCGTTTGTTGTCTGACGAAAAGTTATATCCGAAACGTCACGTGCTTATTACGTCTACCTCGGTGGAGTTGTCACTGTTCATGCTCAATCAGCGTATTGATCACTGTTTTATTTCAGGTATTTTATACCAGAAAAGCACAATAAGGCAGGTGTTTACAATGGCTGACAGCCCCAAGTCAAAACCCAAATCTGTACGACTCCCCCAAGGAACTTGGCGTTATACGAGCCACTTTGTGCTTTCGGCGATTATTGGTAAGTGACCATAATAAAAATAACAACAACAACAAAAATAAAGGAGCATAAATAGAAACACTAGATCTAGATGTCTATTGTGAAGTAAATGATATGTTTTTAAACTTATAATTATGAAAATTGCACTATGTAAGTGTGACATTTCTGCAATGGGAAAGTTTATAATTCTATATGATTGAATGAAAATATGTGACAAGTCCACGGAAAAAGATAGAAAAGACACGTGAGGTTTCATGTATAAGCCCGTACACCTGAAACGTCACATATCTGTTATATATTCTTTAGTGGAGGTGTCATTAATTATCGCTGATGACCCTTTAACTTCGCTATGCTGTGGTTTTTACCATACGCTCAACTCTGCGTATGGAACTTACTTTAATTGCTTTTCTTACTATGGCCTACTCTAATGGATGTGTAAAACACAAAACTTTTACAGTTATATCGTGTATGAACTTAAGACTTCCCATGATCTTTTGAATTAGTTGATGGTCACTCTACAAACAGCCAAATCACGATTCTGAATCTACACCTATATTGAGGCAAAATTTAGAGTTAGACCACTCACTATGCAGATTATCTACATCTAAAATCCACATGACATAACAATAGATAATTTGGTTTATTTAAACTTTGATCTTCATCTGGAATCTGCATCGTAGTTTTGGAATTTGCCTTATCTAGATCTAGGCATAGTTAATTTATTAAAAATGAAAAAAGAAGAAGAATAGCCGGTTATTTAAGTCTATCGATGCAGCTAGACCTGGTGTTTATCGATATCTGCATCTATATAAGATACGCTGGCATCGCGGCAGCGGTCTTCCTCCGGCGGCTGGGTGTTTGCAGATAAACGTGTCTAAAGGATTCCCACTAGCTCGTCAGGCGACTCGTCGGAGCTGGTCTGTGTTTGCAGATGAGATTAGCACAGCTCTCAGTGTCTAAAGGATTCCAAAGATACTAGCTCGTCGGTGTTTGCAGATGAGTAGCACACTCGTCTAAAGGATTCCAAAGATACTAGCTCGTCTGTGTTTGCGGATGAGTAGCACACTCGTCTAAAGGATTCCATAGATACTAGCTCGTCAGTGTTTGCAGATGAGTAGCACACTCGTCTAATGGATTCCAAAGATACTAGCTCGTCAGTGTTTGCAGATGAGTAGCACACTCGTCTAAAGGATTCCATAGATACTAGCTCGTCAGTGTTTGCGGATGAGTAGCACACTCGTCTAAAGGATTCCAAAGATACTAGCTCGTCAGTGTTTGCGGATGAGTAGCACACTCGTCTAAAGGATTCCATAGATACTAGCTCGTCAGTGTTTGCGGATGAGTAGCACATTCGTCTAAAGGATTCCAAAGATACTAGCTCGTCAGTGTTTTGCGGATGAGTAGCACACTCGTCTAAAGGATTCCATAGATACTAGCTCGTCAGTGTTTGCGGATGGTAATACACTCGTCTAAAAGGATTCCAAAGATACTAGCTCGTCAGTGTTTGCGGATGAGTAGCACACTCGTCTAAAGGATTCCAAAGATACTAGCTCGATTCCAATTCATGTTTGTTCGGATGAAAAAATGAATTCGTATAGTTGTGTGTTCGGGAGCGGGGGAGGGGGATACAATGGTAATACTAGCTCGTCAGTGTTTGCGGATGAGTAGCACATCGTCTAAAGGTCAGAACTAGCTCGTCAGTGTTTGCGGATACACACAAACAAATTAAACGGATAAAAACGCCAAGTTCAAAGATAACTCACAAAGTAGAATAGGCCAAAGATAGTCAGTCTGATAAAATTTTTCGTTCGAAAAATTCTCATAGTTGTGTGTTCGGGAGCGGGGGAGGGGGGGGCTTGGTAGTCCACAGGCATAGGTATCAGAAACCGTGATTATACAACCTAAACATAAAAACGCCAAGTTCTAACTACAAAGTGAATAGGCCAGATAGGTTGATAAAATTTTTCGTTTTCTTTACGGTAGTCCAGAGGCAGTTTCAACCTATGAATCGTGAGTTCAAAAGGTTGTTTTTTTTACTCGAGTTTGTTCGAGTAAAACCCCGCCCCTCTCTGGCGGAAGCGGACGATAAAAGGGGAGGTTCCATGTGCATATTACAACACTCTGTGCAAGTTAATGACACATAGCCTGTTAACAGGGCAGTCCGGGCTAAATTAAAAGAAATCTTACCAAAACTCCCCGAGATCACCTTAGTTGTGGATACGGGTAAATCAAAATCCCGCCCCCCACCCCCTCTCTAAACAAACAACAAAAATCCTTCTCCCTTTCAAATTTTGCCTGCAGGTTCTGGAATTTTCATCAGTCCCAAAGGTGCCCTGAAGGCGACCGGCTCTGTGGGTCTCTGCTTGACTGTCTGGGTTATGAGTGGTCTGGTGTCCATTACATGTAATTATTACATTACAGTCTTCTATTGCCATTGCATAGATTAAAACAAAACAAAAAATTTGTGTTGTGACGCTACCAGTTGGTCCTACTTCTCTCCTTCCATTTTTTCATATCTCGTATATCTTACTTACTTTACTTACTTACTTACTTCTACTTACTTACTTACTTACTTACTTACTTACTTACTTTTACTCTACTTAATTACAGGTGATGATAATAATCACCTCCCTGGCTAGGACTTAGTCTAACGAAGGTTTTTTCCCAAGCAAGTCTGTGTACCCATTTGCACCTGGGGAGAGTGGGGTTTATGTCTTTCCCAAGGAACACAACGTCGGACCTGGTTTGGGGGATTCGAACTTGGGACCTATTGATTCCAGTCCGACAGCCTCTGCATGCTATTAGGTGTGATTTCCAATGAAGCCAAAGCAACCCAAGGCTTACACCAATGTATGTTATTATTGGAGCTAAATCGGTCAATATCATTGTGGCAGATATAATGCTAAATCAAAGATTCCCATCATTTAGCAGCTTTTGATCAAAGCATTCCCTAATAGCATTACGTGGCAGCAATTGATAATGCTAAATCGAAGCATTCCCCAATTTTATGGCAGCTATAATGCTAAATCAAAGCATTCCCTAATATCATTACAGCTAATGCTAAATCAAAAGCATTCCCCTAATATCATTACGTGGCAGCTATTGATAAGGCTAAATCAAAGCATTCCCTAATACCATTACGTGGCAGCTATAATGCTAAATCAAAGCATTCCCTAATATCATTATGTGACAGCTATAATGCTAAACAAAGTATTCCCTAAAATCATTATGACAGCTATAATGCTAAATCAAAGCATTCCCTAATATCATTATGTGACAGCTATTATGCTAAATCAGCATTCCATAATATCATTATGTGACAGCTATAATGCTAAATCAAAGCATTCCCTAATATAATTATGTGACAGCTATAATGCTAAATCAAAGCATTCCCTAATATCATTATGACAGCTATAATGCTAAATCAAAGCATTCCCCTAATATCATTACGTGGCAGCTATTGATAAGGCTAAATCACGTGATTTGCTTTATCATTATCTGGCAGCTATATAGCCAAAGCTCTAATATAACTATGTGACAGCGATAATGTTCAAAGCACGTTGATTACAGCAAATCTAAATGGCACCTAATATCATTACGTGGCAGCTACTGATAAGGTCTTGCATTCTAATATCATTACGTGGCAGCTATAATGCTAAATCAAAGCATAATATAATTATGTGACAGCTATAATCAAAGCATTCCTTAATATAATTATTGACAGCTTAATGATGCTAAATCAAAGCATTTCCTAATACCATCACAGTAATAATGCTGAATCAAATAACCATTTTCGTCTAATCTTTTATTATCCGAAGAGCCAATAGTAAAAAAACACAAAAAAAACGGTGGTCCATTGGCAAGGTATCGGTAATAACCATTTTTCGTGACGAAAATCAGCATCATCATTTGAATCACCAGTTAAATTATCTTTCAACCAGAGACTAGAGAACAGGTTACTTCTGTTTTCTTCTTTGTCTTTTATTTTTCTTCTACGCAAATATGCACATTGCACATGCGCCATTTAGAATAAGTAATCACGTGATTTGCTTTATTTAGTAAATAAGTTGGGGACATTTTCCAAATCAGTTTGAATCACATTGTATGATAAGACTTATCCATAAACATTTTTTCCAAATCATTTAATCCAATAATCAGTTTAATCACAGTGTATTGAGTAAATAACCATTTTTCTAAATCAGTTTAATCACAGTGTATTGAGTACATAACCATTTTCCAAATCAGTTAATCACATTGCTATTGAGTAAATAACCATTTTCCAAATCAGTTTGAATCTCAGTGTATTGAGTAAATAACCATTTTTCCAAATCAGTTTGAATCTCAGTGTATTGAGTAAATAACCATTTTTTCCAAATCAGTTTAATCACAGTGTATTAAGTAATAACCATTTTTCCAAATCAGTTTGAATCACATTGTATTGAATACAACTATTTTTCCAAATCAGTTTGAATCACATTGCATTGAGTAAAATAAATCCTCACTTTTCCAAATCAGTTGAATCACATTGTATTGAGTAAATAACCATTTTTCCAAATCAGTTTGAATCACATTGTAATGAATACATAACCATTTTTCCAATCAGTTTGAATCACATTGTATTGAGTAAATAACCATTTTTCCAATCAGTTGAATCACATTGTAATGAATACATAACCATTTTTCCAAACCAGTTTGAATCACATTGTATTGAGTAAATAACCATTTTTCAAGATCAGTTAGAATCACATTGTATTGAGTACATAATATAAAACAAAAACATTGTCTACTTCTGTGGCTGAGTATATCAGTCCATATAATAAGAACGCTTGTAAGTACTCACACCAATTAATGTGCATCTCTAAACTAACAGTCATGTTTAGAAATCAACCTGTTATTTGAATCACAAGGATTTTGATTTTTCTATTTTTAAAAAATATGTGAAACTTGTTTATGATACTATTCATAAATCATAATATTTGTTTACATCATTTTCAATATCGTTCACTCAGAATTATGTTGTCCTGACAACACATAACCTGCCTGATTTGAGATTAGAAAGTTCTTGCTGGGTAGGGTGGGGGAGGGGAGGGAGGGGCAGGGTGAAGGAGGGGCGATGGGAGGGACAGGGGAAATGTCGATTTTAGGTGTTTTAAAAGTGTTTTGAAGGAAACACATATTATCTGTTATGGTGTGAAGCATCGTTAATGAAACCAATTATTTTGTCACTTCATTGCACCACAGGTAGGAACCGGCTTAAACAAATTCCTACTCATCGTCACGACCGCAAAGGCTAAGACTAAGACCAGTAGGCTGACTCTGTGTGTGTGTGTGTGTGTGTGTGTGTGTGTGTGTGTGTGTGAATGACTGCCTGACTGACTGACTGAAAGACAGGTCATTAAACTTCATCATCCCGAGTCTTTGAAGATTTTCCTCTGGCAGCGATCACCTGGTTTTTGTTCTTGGCCTTACCTGGGTGCGGGCGTGAATCGAAATAAAGGGCTGGGGCTACTACTGTGTCGAATGGATGAAAAATGAAAGGAGGAAGTTTTTGACAACATTTCAGGAAGAGTAAAGTAAAACTATTATTGAGACATTAGTAACGATGCCAAAGATTGGAGAGAAAGTAAAGGGGTGAGAGAGAGAGAGAGAGACAGGACAGAGAGAGAGAGAGATTTTTCTCGAAACATAGTCGAGAGAGAGAGAGAGAGAAATTTATATCTTCTCCGAGATTTAGAGACCGAGAGAGAGAGAGAGAGAGAGGTGGGGTGACGAAGCACAAAGCTAGAGAGAAAAGGGGTAGGGGGATGAATGAAAGGGGGGAGGGAGGGGTTCTTTTCTTGTTCTAGATGAAAACATTGGCGACTTGTTTTGGTTTTCTGTGTGTACTGATCGTACCTACATCGTGTCGATCGGGTAGAAAAATCGATAACTGGGCCAACAAAAGAAGCAATCAAAGGTTGGAGAAGAAAAGGACCCCAGGTTGGCACATCTTGAGACGAGAAAATGATCGGGTGGCTTATCGCATAATGCAATAGATCTAGTGATATATGACAAGTCTTAGTCGTGTGTGGATGGGATGGGGGTGGAAGGGGTGGAAAGTTCTGAGGTACCCTCTTTGATGCCTTAGGATGGAACTTGTCGATGTTGGGTTTCCTTTTCATGTCTTCTCTTTTTATATTTTTCTTCTTTTCTTTCTTTCTTTCTTTTTCTTTCTTCGTTTTTCTCTTTCTTTCGCCAAATATTTCTTTCTTTGTTTGTGTGTCTTTCTTTTTTCTTTCTTTTTTTTCTTTCTTTCTTTCTTTCTTTCTTTGAACTTTCTTTCTTTTATTCCTTCTTTTTTTTCTTTTTACGTTCTTTCCATCTTTCTTTCTTATCTTTCTTTTCTTTCTTCTTTCTTTCTTTCTTTCTTTCCTTCTTTCTTTCATTCTTTCTTATCATTCTTTCTTTCTTTGTTTCTTTCTTTCATTCATTCTTTCTTTCTTTTCTTTCTTTCATTCTTTCTTTCTTTCCTTTCTTTCTTTCTTTCTTTCTGTCTTTCTTTCTTTATCAGCTTCAAATCACCTCCCGGTGTATGGGTCATCCTGCATCTATCTTGCTTCGTGTTCGAGGAACAGAAAGAGGTAAGGTTTTTTTAGATACCTGAAAATGATCTTTCTCCAGACTACACCGTGCTGACATTTTCTGTGTCCTTTCGTGAAGGTGAAAATTCTCTTTGCTTTAGTGCTCCTTATATCTTTTCACTTTTTTTCTTCTTCCGAAGTTTGCCTTCAGTTTGGACTTTTACCTCTCAGATTTCACCAATTTAAAAAGTGAGGTGGGGTGGGGAGGGGAGGGAGCCGTTTGGGGGAAGTGGTTACAGGCTGTCATGAAGTGGGACATGCCAGTATAATAGAGCCATTTAGCTGCCGTGCAATTTCATAACACCCATCGACCCTTCTACTTAAGGCGTATCCTGAAAGGGAACTCTGATGGTCCAGAGCTATGTGTTTTTGCTCTTTCTCCAACCATACTTATGGTGCATGCCTTGACAGGTTGACAAATTGTCTTGAGTTTTATGGGTACTCACCCCGTCTTTCTTCCTACTGTTTTTCCGTCCCCCTGGTCCAGGTACGTGTGATTTCCACGTTTCTGTCCTAATCCACAAAGGATTATACCGAAAAAGAAGTTCTGTGTGGAGTTGTCACTGATTATCATTTATACATAAAACTTGTTAAAAGAGGGGAAGGCTGATTTACGAGGGAATTGAAGACAACGTAACTTAAATTCCTAGGAAACTTAAAATTACATCAAATCCCCTAGGTATGGGTAAAACAACGTGTTTTTTTAAAATAAAAATCCTTAAGCCTCCATTACTGAGAATCATGAGTCCCGTCTGTTCAAATCTCTTGTTGTAATCTACGTGTCCGACGTCTCCTTCTCCTTACCACGCATTTCTCCCACTCAACACATGCTTCTAAGACATTTTTTCTGGGAGTAAAACCTGTTTCATGTTTTTTCCTGTCCAGGATGCGCATTATAATTAAAAGAAATATTATTACACCGGGATATATTTTTATCTTATCTATCTAACTATCAAGGAACTTAAAAAAGAAAAGTAACTGAATAGAAGGAATGTTATCTATCTAATCATCAACGCGGCAAATCTATTTATCTATCTAAAAACCCAACTATGGATGTATCTAACAATCTATCTATCTATCTTCTATCTATCTATCTATCTGTGTGTGTGTGTATCTATGTGTGTGTGTGAGGGGGGGGTATATGCAAATCAGTTTCATTTAGCTCCTGTCCTGTCTATGAAAAAATTCTATCAAGTCCTAGCTTAAGAAATCTAACAAGGTTTTCATCTATCTGCAAACAGACTATCTATCCATCCAAAACAAAGAAACTCCAATCTATCTATCATGCATATCTATCTATATATCTGTATATCTACTTATCTTTCTATATATCTATCCATCCATCTATTGCTGCGATTTATATATCTATCGATCTATGTAATTATGTATATGATATATGTATGTCCGGGCACTGGATAGCTAAGCACCTGTACGGGGTGTAGATGATCCTGCCCTCCACGAGTCTCCTGCTGCCTTACAGATCGGTCTTGGTTGACCAAGGTCTAAGGGAGTTAACCTTGACAGTTAAACAACCTGCTGCCTTGCAGGTCGGTCTTGACTGACCAAAGGCTAAGGAAGTTAACCCTGACAGAAAATAACAAGGGCCTGGTAGTGGGCCTCAAGGTGGCAGCCCCACCATCTACCTAGGGTACAGGGCTAATCACCTGCTTGCCCAAAACCAAACTGATGCAGAGAAATAAAGAAAATGACGAAAATGGAAACGAATACGGACTATGACTTTTGGAACATGGAATGTTAGGGCAATAAATGGAAAAAAAAGTTAGAATTAGTTGAAGAAATGGAATCATTCAATGTAGACATTTTGGCCATTACAGAAACAAAGAAAAAAGGACAAGGAATAGAAAATGTGAGACCATATAATATTTAGAGCGTAGGACTAGACCTCTAGTCTTCTCAGGACGGTTATTAGATGTCAAAGATCAGGAACCCTTCGTCAGACAACAAACGAGAAATATTTAGAATCTAGATCGAAGTAATACCTCCGGCATCACATATTAGCAATAGGAAAAAAGATAAATAACGTAAACAACAGAGATATGTGGCAATGTGAACTATTAGGGGTAACTATTAAACCAAAAGGAAGAGAAATTAAATTATTAATAGCTTATGGACAAAACAAAGACGCAACTAAAGAAGAAAAAAGATATCTTCAAAAAACGATTTACAAACAGCTGCAGATAATCTTAAACATAAACAGGAACTAATGGCTTTAGGAGATTTAAATGCTAAAGTAGGCAACAATATAGAAACGTCAGGTGGAGTAATAGGTAAAGAAGGAGATACAACAACTTTTTCCAAATGGAAAGAGACTAATAGATTTTTGCCTAAAGGATAATACCAAAAATAACCAACACTTTTCTTCGTCATAAGGATATCCAAAAATATACAAGAGTAGATGAAGACAGGTGTGAAAAGTCAATCATAGACTACATAATAGTTAGCAGCTCCTTTTCACAGTACATTGGATGCAAGAGTAAACAGAGGAGCAGAAATATTTAGTGATCATCACATAGTGATGGCCAAAAAATGAAATTACTGACTGAAGAAAACAAACAGAAAAGGAACGAGAAGAAAGCTACTAAACTCAAAATAGAGGAACTAAATAAACCAATAGTAAAAGAGATTTATCAGTGAAAGGCAGATGGATCTGAATGATAGCACAATAGAAGAAAAGTGGCAGATGTTTAAAGAAACACTCCTAGTTGTACTGAAGAGGTCTGTGGTAGGAAACAATTGAAAGGAGATAGGAAAAGAACAGCATGGTGGAATGATAATATCAAGACTAAGATTAAAGAAAAGAAGGAAAGAAGGATGCCTGGAAGAAATACTTGCAAACAAAGAGACCAGAGGATAGGATACAATTACGTGAATAAAAGAACTATCGCCAACGAGGAAGTGAGGAAAGCAAAACAGGAACAATGGTAAGAGTTTGGAGAAAGACTTAAGAAAGCTATCAAGAAATCAAAAGCTGTTCTGTGGGGCAATGAAGAGCATGAGAAAGACAAACGCATGCCCAATACGACAAAGTAAGAATAACAAACGAGAAATAAAGAAAGAAGACAGCGAAATCATGGAAGCGTGGAGAAAGTATTTTCAACAATTACATAATCCCTCCAGAACATATGAAACAAGGAGTAAATATCAATTAGTAAGAGTAACAAGTAATCCAGAGGAGACAGCTGAAGATGTAGATATATCAATAGAAGAAATCCAAAAGGGAAATTAGTGAAAAAGCCTCAGAATCAGATCAAGTTTATCCAGAAATGATTAAAAACCAAGGGAGAGAGGCAGACAAACTACTACATGCAACTTGCCAACAAGCATGGAAGTCGAAACAAGTGCCAGACGACTAGAAAAAGGATCAAACGGATATCACTACTTAGCGTACCAGAAAAAGTATGCCAGGATACTGGAAACGAGACTAAGGAAAAGTGTAGAGGATCAGATTGAAGAACATCAGAGTGGATTTAGACCAGGAAGAAGTGTACAAGACCACATATTTACAATTAGACAAATAATAGAAAATTCCTTGAGAGAAAAATTGACTTGCACCTGTGTTTTATAGACCTAGAAAAGGCATTTGACACTGTGAGGAGGGACGAACTATGGCATTCCTTAAAAGAACACAATGTAGAGCAAAATTTAGTAGAAGGCATTAAATGTTTTTACAATAAACCAACATGTGCTGTGACAGTAGCTGGAAAAATATCTGCAGAATTTGATGTAGATATAGGGGTAAGACAGGATTGCGTCCTAAGTCCTGTTTTGTTTATCATATTTATGGATTCAGTCGCAAAGGCATCCTCAAAAA
>JAXRKP010001839.1:20000-42500 GCA_037039925.1 Doris montereyensis
CTCTAGATTTAGATCTTTTTTGGCCTTCATGAATAATGAATTTTAGTGACTCCAAGGTCAGCTCTAGATTTAGATCTTTTTTGGCTTTCATGAATAATGAATTCTTAGTGACTCCAAGGTCAGCTCTAGATTTAGATCTTTTTTGGCCTTCATGAATAATGAATTCTTAGTGACTCCAAGGGTCAGCTCTAGATTTAGATCTTTTTGGCCTTCATGAGTAATGAATTCTTAGTGACTCCAAGGTCAGCCTGATTTAGATCTTTTTTGGCCTTCATGAATAATGAATTCTTAGTGACTCCAAGGTCAGCTCTAGATTTAGATCTTTTTGCCTTCATGAATAATGAATTCTTAGTGACTCCAAGGTCAGATCGAGATTTAGGGATTTTTTGGCTCATGAATAATAAATTATTAGTGGGCTCCACAAGGTCAGATCTAGCTTCAGATCTTTTTTGCCTTTCATGAATAATAAATTATTAGTGGCTCCAAGGTCAGATCTAGCTTTAGATCTTTTTTGACCTTCATGAATAATGAATTCTTATTGACTCCTGAGGTCAGACCTAGATTTAGATCTTTTTTGGCTTTCATGAATAATGAATTATTAGTGACTCCAAGGTCAGCTCTAGATTTAGGTCTTTTTGGCTTTCATGAATAATGAATTCTTAGTGACTCCAAGTTCAGCCTAGATTTAGATCTTTTTTGGCCTTCATGAATAATGAATTCTTAGTGACTCCAAGGTCAGCTATAGATTTAGATCTTTTTTGACCTTCATGAATAATGAATTCTTATTGACTCCAAGGTCAGCTATAGATTTAGATCTTTTTTGGCCTTCATGAATAATGAATTCTTAGTGACTCCAAGGTCAGATCTAGATTTAGATCTTTTTTGGCCTTCATGAATAATGAATTCTTAGTGACTCCAAGGTCAGCTCTAGATTTAGGTCTTTTGTTTTCATGAATAATGAATTCTTAGTGACTCCAAGGTCAGCTCATGAATAGATTTAGATCCTTTTGGCTTTTCATGAATAATGAATTCTAGTGACTCCAAGGTCAGCTCTAGATTTATATCTTTTTTGGCTTTCATGAATAATGAATTCTTAGTGACTCCAAGGTCAGCTCTAGATTTAGATCTTTTTTGGCCTTCATGAATAATGAATTCTTAGTGACTCCAAGGTCAGCTCTAGATTTAGGTCTTCTTTGGCCTTCATGAATAATGAATTTAGTGACTCCAAGGTCAGCCTAGATTTAGGTCTTTTTGGCTTTCATGAATAATGAATTCTTAGTGACTCCAAGGTCAGCTCTAGATTAAGATCTTTTTGGCCTTCATGAATAATGAATTCTTAGTGACTCCAAGGTCAGCTCTAGATTTAGGTCTTTTTGGCCTTCATGAATAATGAATTCTTAGTGACTCCAAGGTCAGCTCTAGATTTAGGTCTTTTTTGGCTTTCATGAATAATGAATTCTTAGTGACTCCAAGGTCAGCTCTGGATTTTAGATCTTTTTTGGCCTTCATGAATAATGAATTCTTAGTGACTCCAAGGTCAGCTCTAGATTTAGGTCTTTTTGGTTTTCATGAATAATGAATTCTTAGTGACTCCAAGGTCAGCTCTAGATTTAGGTCTTTTTGGCCTTCATGAATAATGAAAATATTAGTGACCTGAGGTCAGCTCTAGATTTAGGTCTTTTTTGGCTTTCATGTGAATTTTAGTGACTCCAAGGTCAGCTCTAGATTTAGGTCTTTTTGGCCTTCATGAGTAATGAATTATTAGTGACTCCAAGGTCAGCTCTAGATTTAGATCTTTTTGGCCTTCATGAATAATGAATTCTTAGTGACTCCAAGGTCAGCTCTAGATTTAGGTCTTTTTTGGCCTTCATGAATAATGAATTCTTAGTGACTCCAAGGTCAGATCTAGATTTAGGTCTTTTTTGGCCTTCATGAATAATGAATTATTAGTGGCTCCAAGGTCAGCTTTAGATTTAGATTTTTTTGGCCTTCATGAATAATGAATTTTTATTGACTCCAAGGTCAGCCCTAGCTTTAGATCTTTTTTGGCCTTCATGAATAATGAATTCTTAGTGACTCCAAGGTCAGCTTTAGATTTAGATTTTTTTGGCCTTCATGAATAATGAATTCTTAGTGACTCAAGGTCAGATTTCTAGATTCAGATCTTTTTGGCTTTCATGAATAATAATTCTTAGTGACTCCAAGGTCAGATCTAGATTTAGATACATATTTTGATCAGAAAACATCTATAGTGTATCGATCTCAATTGAATCTGACCTTATTGTACTGCAAATAATATTATATATACTTATTCATGAGTCAAAGACGGTTGAGGCAAACAAATTCGTTTTTTGTTGAGTTGATAGGAACATGAGGATTTTGAGAAAAAATGTAAGTTGACAGCGATAGAAAAAAAATAATGCCTTCATTGATTAATTAATTAGTTATCACAAGGTCAAACAAAATTTAGAAGAAAAAAAAAAAACATAGTGGCTAAAGGTCAAAAGACAAAACTTTTTAATTTTTTCTAATTTTTACATGAAGAAGAAAATTGAACTTTTTTGGGGTTGAGAAATAAAGAGGTTGATTGTGTTGGTCTTTTTGGCATAATGGCATGTCTATAATATATTACAAGGATAAAGACGCGACATTTTAGATTTAATAAAGAACGCAGTGCTTCCAAGGTTGATCTAGATTTAGATTTGTTTTCTTTTGCATGAATGAGGTGGGTGGTCCAACGCAGATTTTTTTTTTGGTTCATGAATAATGAATTCTGTCCGGTGGCACTCAATTTTTTGTTTTTTTTGAATAATTCCTTTTTGTTTTCGTCTCAGATCTAGATTTAGTTCTCTTTTGGTGTTATTGAATCGTGACCTTATTGTACTGCAAATAATATTATATATACTTATTCATGAGTCTGGTTGTTCAAAAATATTTTTTTTTATTGTTAGGAACATGAGGATTTTGAGAAAAAAAAATATAAGTTGACAGCGATAAAAAATTTGTTCAAATATTCATTTAATAATTTTATCACAAAAACAAACAAAAAATCAAAACAAAAAACATATAAAGACAAAACTGTAGGGCCGTTTTTAATTTTTTTGTAATTTTTACGACACGAAGAAATTGGTGTTCAAAATATTTATTTAAATATATTACAAGGATAAAGACGCGACATAATAGATTTTAAAGAATGTCATTATTCATCACTTTCGACACGCCCCGGATTGGTGTTCGATTCTGTCCGGTGGCATCAATTTTTTGTTTTCTTTTGTTTTTCCTTTTGTGTTATTCGTCTCCGTCTTTGTTCTCATTGGTGTTCAATATTTATTTAATCGCATGTCATTATTCATCACTTTCGACACGCCCCATTTGTTCAAAATATTTATTTAATCGTTCCATCGTTATTCATCACTTTCGACACGGGGACTCAGTGGCCCAGAGGTAAGGTGCCGGCCTCTGAATAAAAAAAGGTCGTGGGTTCGTGCCCGACAGGTTGGAACATTTTCTCGAGTCAAGGCAGGGAGATCAACACGTACTTCCATCGGAGATATGGGACGATAAACGAGGAGGTTCCGTGTGCAGATCACACTGCTCTGTGTTAGATAAAGACCGCTTGGATGTTCACACGGCAGTCTGGGCAAAACTAAAAAAAAACAAACAAATCCTACCAAAAAAACCCCCGAGATAATCATCTTGGTTGTGGGTGTTGGTATAATTAAATCAAATTAAATCAAATCAAATCAAGTCAAGTCAAGTAAAAATCAAATCAAATCACAATTTGTCTTTACAGGACTATCCCAGTAGCCCTTTGTACTCATTAAAAAAAACAACTTCTTTTCTCCCATTGTACTTGTATGCGTCTTTGTACTTGTTATATAAGATATGTCATGATATATATATATATATATATATATATATATATATATATATATATATATATATATATATATATAAATGTATATTATATCTTCGTGGTTGTTATTATTATTATATATAATTTGTATACTATCATATTATTCAAGGAAGTGATCATTTTGTTTTATGAAATGTTACGAAATTGTGACTAAAACAAATTTCACAACGGTACTACTATTAAATGAAGATCATCATCATATATCTCTTCACTGTGTGCGTTGACACAGGACTATCCCAATAGCCCTTGTGCTCAGTGGTGTGTTGTGTACCATCCTCTACACCCTGGTCAACATATCCTATCTGGCAGTCCTCTCAAAGGCGGAGCTCATACAATCAAACGCGGTGGCTGTAGTAAGTGCGATTAAATTATTAGTATGATATACAATAATCATCTTTTCGTTTAAAGTTCATATCACTCATAACAAAAATTACATATTATTTTTAAGTTTGTTAATTTTAGTTATTCTTTTTAAAGATAGAGTTAAGTTATTTATTTATTGTTTATCTTTAACTCATCGGTATAACAAAATCATTCTTAAACTTGTTTTCTTTTTCATCCTCTGACAATATAATATTGGCTCATGCATAATGCGTCTTGCTACATATTTGACGATTTTTTGGTTATTATCATCATCATTATCGTCATTATCATCATTGTCATCCCACCATCCTCTTCCACCTACTCCTCCTCCTCCTTCTCATTATCATCATCGTCATCATCCTCATCATCATCGCATTCATCACCATCCTCCTCCTCATCATCATCATTATCATCATCGTCATCATCAGCTTGAGTCGTCGACTGTCCTGTCTCTACCTTTGTCACAGACGGCACGTGGGTATTGTCCACACTCCATATTCTATTTCACTTTTAGATGAGAACGTTAGAGCCTCTGTTTCTTTCTATTTCAAAACGAGTTTATGTGTGGTTAGGAAAATAATATATTCAGAGCTGACGATAAAAATGAAATCACTTATTAGAGCGTCTTTTGCTATAATATTCGAGTTGATGATAATAGTGAAATCACTAATTAAAACGTCTTTGCTTTGTACTATTTGGAGTTGACGATAATAGTGAAATCACTAATTAAAACGTCATTGCTATGTAATATTCGGAGTTGACGATAATAGTGAAATCACTAATTAAAACGTTTTTGCTATAATATTCGGATTTGACGATAATAGTGAAATCACTAATTAAAACGTCTTTATTCCACTTTGTTCCCACCCAGTCGTGGGCAGACCAGGTACTGGGTCCAGGCTCTATCCTCATCCCAATCTTTGTCGTCATCTCTACGCTTGGGGCCGCCAACAGCATCTTCTTTGGCGTCAGTAGGTAGGTTTAAAGTAGGTAGATAAGTAAGGGTGGGTGGGCGGAGGATGGGGTTGCAGGATCTATTCTATTGGTGCCCACACATTTTTTTCTGTCTACTTTTATTCTGTACATGTATTTATCTTGCCTTTGTTCTTTGACTCAAACGGTTGTTGTTTTTAAAAAATCCTTTTTCCTACCTACCTTTTCACATCGGTTTACGAACGAATAAACAAGTAATTTGTTTGTTTCTCTTGATCTAACATCAGAGTCTTTTAAGTGGACACTTCTGTCTAACATTCCTTTTGGGTCTATGTTAGATCAAGATCTACAGTTCTACAAGATATCTGACATCTTTCCTCTGGACTACGTTTCGAAAGAATGAGGCAAGGTGCTTTTGCTCAGTGTTGTACAGAAGACGTAGGCATATAAATATATCCACTGGTATGTCATCTTGTTCTGTTCAAAGTCAATGAGCACATCCGTCGTTTTTGCCTCTCCTGTAAAATTTTGTGAATGGCACTCATTATGTTGCTTCTTCAGATAGTCTTTGCCTCTCCTGTAAAAACGTTTGTGAATGACACTCATTATGATGCTTCTTCAGATAGTCTTTGCCTCTCCTGTAAAATTTTATGAATTGCACTTATTGTGTTGCTTCTTCAGATAGTCTTTGCCTCTCCTGGAAACTTTTGTGAATGACATTTATTGTGTTGCTTCTTCAGATAGTCTTTGCCTCTCGTGGAAACTTTTTGTGAATGGCACTCATTATGATGCTTCTTCAGATTGTCTTTGTCTCTCCTGTAAAATTTTGTGAATGGCACTTATTGTGTTGCTTCTTCAGATAGTCTTTGCCTCTCCTGTAAAAATTTGTGAATGGCACTTATTGTGTTGCTTCTTCAGATAGTCTTTGCCTCCTGAAACTTTTGTGAATGACATTTATTGTGTTGCTTCTTCAGATAGTCTTTGCCTCTCTGAAACTTTTTGTGAATGACACTTATTGTGTTGCTTCTTCAGATAGTCTTTGCCTCTCCTGGAAACTTTTGTGAATGACATTTATTGTGTTGCTTCTTCAGATAGTCTTTGCCTCTCCTGAAACTTTTGTGAATGGCACTCATTGTGTTGCTTCTTCAGATAGTCTTTGCTTCCTGGAAACTTTTGTGAATGACATTTATTGTGTTGCCTCTTCAGATAGTCTTTGCCTCTCCTGTAAACTTTTGTGAATGACACTTATTGTGTTGCTTCTTCAGATAGTCTTTGCCTCTCCTAAAAAAACTTTTGTGAATGACACTTATTGTGTTGCTTCTTCAGATAGTCTTTGCCTCTCCTGTAAAAAACTTTTGTGAATGACACTTATTGTGTTGCTTCTTCAGATATCTAAATCGGTGGGAGGCTGATTGTGGTGCTTCTTCAGCACTTCTCACCTGGAAACTTTTTGTATTGCTTCTTCAGATAGTCTTTAGCCTTAAACTTTTTAATCGGAGTTTCTTCGTGGATTCTGCCTCTCATGAAACTTTTTGTGAATGGAGCACTATTGTGTTGCTCATTGGGTTCTTCAGTCTAGTCTTTACCTCAGACCTGGAAACTTTTGTGAATGACACTTATTGTGTTGCTTCTTCAGATAGTCTTTCTCCTGTAAAACTTTTGTGAAACACATTGTCCTTCAGACCTAAGATAGTCTTTGCTAGGATCTCCTGAACCTTTTTGGATGGAACTCATGATTCTTCTCCCAGATATCTAAACCACGGTTGGAGGCCAACGACGCTACATTTTTCAACGTCAGACTACTTTTAATTGTTTTGTTATCTTTCCTTGCTACATCGCCCTGTGAGTTTATGTCATACTTACATTCGATTCCTATAAATTCAATCTAATTTCCCCGCATACGGATGGTGAGGTTAATATTATTTCAGTTATTTGATAGATACATTAGTGTTTGTTACCCATTAATGTTTGATAGATAAATTAATGTATCTCTGTCCTATCCTGCACATGGTGATTTGATGATAAATTGATTTGTTTTCTAGATAAGCATGGTGATTTTGATTTAATGTTCTAGTATTACCTATCCGGTGAGGTTAATATTAAGTTATTTGATAGATACATTAATGTTTATTTTCTCTGTCCTATCCGCTGCAAGGTGTCCTATCCGGCAAGGATGGTGATTTGATAGATTTGATAGATAAATTAATGTTTTGTTTTCTCTGTCCTATCCGGCAAGGATGGTGATTTGATAGATAAATTAATGTTTTGTTATCTCTGTCCTATCCTGCAAGCATGGTGATTTGATAGATAAATTAATGTTTTGTTATCTCTGTCCTATCCGGCAAGGATGGTGATTTGATAGATAAATTAATGTTTTGTTTTTCTCTGTCCTATCCGGCAAGGATGGTGATTTGATAGATAAATTAATGTTTTGTTTTCTCTGTCCTATCCTGCAAGGATGGTGATTTGATAGATAAATTAATAAATTAATGTTTTGTTTTTTCTCTGTCCTATCCGGCAAGGATGGTGATTTGATAGATAAATTAATGTTTTCTTATCTCTGTCCTATCCTGCAAGGATGGTGTACACTGCAGCAAGAGACCGTAACATACCAGAAGTCATCAGCTACGTCCAAATACACAGGTTGACACCGATGGTGGCCATGATTCTTGTGGTAAGAAAAGCAAAAATCATTTTTTAGAAAACTTGAAAAAAAAACCCAAACCGTATCTATTTTTGAGATCGTAGGAAACACTTTTAAAAGTACATAGAGTGTCAGTTGTGATGATTTGTACATGGGACCTCCTATTTATCATCGGTTTCCAATTGGACTAGAGATTGGGGGGGGGAGAGGGTTGGATTTTACTCGAAAACTACTCGAGAAAAATGTTCAACCTGTTTAACACGAACTCACGACCTCTTGGTTGTTAAGAGGCCGACACATTGCCTCTCGACCACCGAGTGATTTTGTATGGCCACCTGGACGGTAACACTAGTGGTTTTGCACCATGCTTCACAGCTGATGCAAGGGGTCCATGAAAAAAGGTAATGTCCTTACAGGCCATTACGGCCTGAACTGCCTATAAACAGCCAAGGGATCTTTAACGTACGTACACAGAGTGTTGTGATCTGTACACGGGACGTCCTTTTTTATCGTCCATCTCCGATGGGACTAGGCGTCTATCCACCTACCTGGGCCAGGGCGGGGGAGAGGGGAGGGGGGGAGAGGGTGTAGATTTTCGCTCGAAAAACTCGAGAAAAGTTTTCAACCTTTTGGTTGAGAGGCCAACACCTTGCCTCTGGACTGCTGATGAGTCCCCTTGTCATTGGATGAGGCGTTCAATATTTGTAAAAAGAAACACGAAAGAAGCCTGCATTTGATCATTTATTTAAAAAGATGAATCTCATATCCCATATATTGTCGCGGGCTTTCGACCACTGACGGTGTGATTGTTACATCTACTTAAGTGAATGAAATGGCATTAGTTACTATTAAAACCCTAGAGAAACGAATAAAGATGAAGTAAATACAAGGAATAGACAGAAGGAAAAAAATCATGGTGACCATGGGAATTGAACCCGCGACCTGTGCGTCGGCATCCATCGCCTCGCCATAAAAAGAAAGCGTGCTACCAACCCATCTAATTAGCCCATGGCGGTTAAATTTGATTTTTTTCACTGTCTTTTCCTTGTTTCTATCTTGTCTTTGTTCATATGCGGTTTTAACCGTATCTTTAAAAGGTTATTTTCTTTCACCTTCCACATGCCCCTTGCCTCACTGATTGTCTTCACATCTCCTTAATGAGACATTCGGTTTGCTTGAGTTGTCCTAGGTCATCATGACCATCATTCCAATGATACCAACCAATGTCTTTGTTCTAGGTGGTCATGACCATCATTCTAATGATACCAACCAATGTCTTTGTTCTAGGTCGTCATGGCCATCATTCTAATGATACAAACCAATGTCTTTGTTCTAGGTCATCATGACCATCATTATGATACCAACCAATCTTTGTTCTAGTTGATCATGGCCATCATTCTAATGATATCAACCAATGTCTTTGTTCTAGGTGATCATGGCCATCATTCTAATGATACCAACCAATGTCTTTGTTCTAGTTGATCATGACCATCATTCTAATGATACCAACCAATGTCTTTGTTTTATTCATCCATCATTCTAATGATACCAACCAATGTCTTTGTTCTAGGTCATGACCATCGTTCTAATGATATCAACCAATGTCTTTGTTCATCATCATGACCATATTCTAATGATACCAACCAATGTCTTTGTTCTAGGTCATTCTAATTACCAACCAATGTCTTTGTTCATGACCATCATTCTAATGCCATCATTCTAATGATACCAACCAATGTCTTTGTTCTAGGTGATCATGACCATCATTCTAATGATACCAACCAATGTCTTTGTTCTAGGTGATCATGGACCATCATTCTAATGATACCAACCAATGTCTTTGTTCTAGGTGATCATGGCCATCATTCTAATGATACCAACCAATGTCTTTGTTCTAGGTGATCATGGCCATCATTCTAATGATACAAACCAATGTCTTTGTTCTGGGTGTGGCCATTATTCTAATGATACCAACCAATGTCTTTGTTTTAAATGGTCATGGCCATCATTCTAATGATACCAACCAATGTCTTTGTTCTAGGTCGTCATGGCCATTATTCTAATGATACAAACCGATGTCTTGTTCTTTGGCCATTATTCTAATGATACAAACCAATGTCTTTGTTCTAGGTCGTCATGGCCATCATTCTAATGATACCAACCGATGTCTTTGTTCTAGGCCGTCATGGCCATCATTCTAATGATACCAACCAATGTCTTTGTTCTAGGTGACCATGGCCATCATTCTAATGATACCAACCAATGTCTTTGTTCTATGTGGTCGTCATGATACCAACCAACCATGGCCATTCATTCTAATGATACCAACCAATGTCTTTGTTCTAGGTGGTCATGGCCATCATTCTAATGATACCAACCAATGTCTTTGTTCTAGGTGTCATGGCCATCATTCTAATGATACCAACCAATGTCTTTGTTCTATGTGGTCATGACCATCATTCAAATGATACCAACCAATGTCTTTGTTCTAGGTCGTCATGGCCATCATTCTAATGATACCAACCAATGTCTTTGTTCTAGGTCGTCATGACCATCATTCTAATGATACCAACCAATGTCTTTGTTCTAGTTGGTAGGTCGTCAATGTCTTTGTTCCATCATTCTAATGATACCAACCAATGTCTTTGTTCTAGGTGATCATGGCCATCATTCTAATGATACCAACCAATGTCTTTGTTCTAGGTGGTCATGACCATCATTTTAATTCAACCAATGTCTTTGTAGGTGGTCATGGCCATCATTCTAATGATACCAACCAATGTCTTTGTTCTAGGTCGTCATGGCCATCATTCTAATGATACCAACCAATGTCTTTGTTCTAGGTCGTCATGGCCATCATTTTAATGATACCAACCAATGTCTTTGTTCTTTGTTCTAGGTCTTTGTTTTAATCATGGCCATCATTCTAATGATACCAACCAATGTCTTTGTTCTAGGTGATCATGGCCATGATGCCAACCAATTCTAATGATCATTTTAATGATACCAACCAATGTCTTTGTTCTAGGTCGATCATGGCCATCATTCTAATGATACCAACCAATGGTCAATGTCTTTGTTCTGGTGATCATCATCATTCTAATGATACCAACCAATGTCTTTGTTCTAGGTGTCATGGCCATCATTCTAATGATACCAACCAATGTCTTTGTTCTAGGTGATCATGTCATCATTTAATGATACCAACCAATGTCTTTGTTCTAGGTCGTCATGGCCATTATAATGATACCAACCATGGCCATTATTCTAATGATACCAACCAATGTCTTTGTTCTAGGTCGTCATGGCCATTATTCTAATGATACCAACCAATGTCTTTGTTCTAGGTCGTCATGGCCATTATTCTAATGATACCAACCAATGTCTTTGTTCTAGGTCGTCATGGCCATTATTCTAATGATACCAACCAATGTCTTTGTTCTAGGTGATCATGGCCATTATTCTAATGATACCAACCAATGTCTTTGTTCTAGGTCGTCATGGCCATTATTCTAATGATACCAAACCAATGTCTTTGTCTTTGTTCTAGCCATTATTCTAATGATGCCAACCAATGTCTTTGTTCTAGGTCGTCATGGCCATCATTCTAATGATACCAACCAATGTCTTTGTTCTAGGTCGTCATGGCCATCATTCTAATGATACCAACCAATGTCTTTGTTCTAGGTCGTCATGGCCATTATTCTAATGATACCAACCAACGTCTTTGTTCTAGGTCGATCATAGCCATTATTCTAATGATACCAACCAATCGTCATTATTCTTGTTCTAGGTCGTCATGGCCATTATTCTAATGATACCAACCAATGTCTTTGTTCTAGGTCGATCATGACCATCATTCTAATGATACCAACCAATGTCTTTGTTCTAGGTCGTCATGGCCATTATTCTAATGATACCAACCAATGTCTTTGTTCTGGTGATCATCATTCTAATGATACCAACCAACGTCTTTGTTCTAGGTCGTCATGGCCATTATTCTAATGATATTCAACCAATGTCTTTGTTCTAGGTCGATTCTAATGATACCAACCAATGTCTTTGTTCTAGGTCGTCATTATTCTAATGATACCAACCAATCTCTTTGTTCTAGGTCGTCATGGCCATTATTCTAATGATACCAACCGATGTCTGGCCATTATTCATCAAAGGTCGTCGGCCATTATTCTAATGATACAAACCAACGTTTTCTAGGTCGTCTCATTCTTCAACGCTTGTGTGTATTTTTGTCTGATGAGGTTTCATGGCCATTATTCTAACGATGCCTGACGTCATGGCATTATTCTAATGATACCAACCAGTGAAGTCGTAGGCCTAATGATACCAACCAACGTTTGTTCATAATGTTAATGAACAAAACGTCTTTGTTCTATCGTATATATTATTCTAATTCTTTGTTTTGGAGGAGGGAGGGAGGGATGTCTCCCAGCTCATCAAGAGATGGTTTTCTCGTCTCATTCTTCAAAGTGTGTTTTTTTGTCTGATGAGGTTTCGCTTTAGATGCCTGAGAGACCAGTGAAGAGACGTTTGTCATAATGTTATGAACATAAATATATATATATTATTCTAATTCATGTGGAGGGAGGGAAGGAGAGAGAGAGAGAGAGAGAGAGAGAGAGAGGAGAGGAGAGAGAGAGGAGAGGAGAGGAGGGAGGAAGGGAGGTGGAGGGAGGGAGGAGGAAGAGGAGAGGTCGCAGATCTCAGTGAAATGTCTGCCAGAGATCGACAGTGCCAAAAAAATCCTAGGTAAGAATTTTAAAAATGAAAAACAAAAGCCCCTATAATTTATCCCCCTTTTATCCGGGTTTCTCTTTGCCAGGTGCCCTGGGTGTTGCCTATCTCCATGTTGATTCTCCAGATCTACTTGTTCCTAGCACCATTGCTGATAGAGCCCAAGATGGACTTTGTTTGGGCTGCCGTGGGGTTGTACGGAGCCTCAGGTCTGCTCTACTTTATTTTCATTGAACACAGAGTGACCAGTCCATATTACGGTAAGCATATTATTATCATTATTAACATTATGGGTCTTTGTAAAAGGGGTCTTTCACTTGTAAATGAGTAAAGAGTTTATTTGCACAGTGAGACATTTTTAATAGATTTGGCATTGCAAGCAATACTACTATCATCACTAAAATCAGAACCATTACAAAGATAATGATATTATATTATAGTGTTGATCGGATAGGCATTTTTGTAGTCGGTAGTTTTATCTCCAAGCCTCGATTTGGTGGTAATATCAAAAGTGGGTCAAATTGGCGCTTGCCAAACTTTCGAAATAAATTATTTAAACGTTATTATCGTCTGTGGTTTACAATTATCTATTATTATCTCATTTAAAAACAAACTACATTGATATCTCATTAAAAAACAAACTACATTATTATCTCACTTAAAAACAAACTACATTGATATCTCATTAAAAAAACAAACTACATTGATATCTCATTTAAAAAAACAAACTACATTATTATCTCACTTAAAAACAAACTACATTGGTATCTCATTTAAAAACAAACTACATTGATATCTCAAAAACAAACTACATTGGTATCTCATTTAAAAACAAACTACATTGATATCTCATTTAAAAAACAAACTACATTATTATCTCACTTAAAAACAAACTACATTGATATCTCATTCAAAAAAACAAACAACATTGATATCTCATAACGCGTCATACTATTCCTGCAGATAATTTCACAACTTGGCTACAGAAGTTCCTCATGGTTTGCCCGCCAGAAAATCCAGACGTCGCTACGGACGGATGAACGCTCAACCTGAACTCTGTAGACACTCCTCTGATAAATTGACAACAGTAATAATTGATAATACTTGAATGTAATAAAGGTCGCTTCGAAAAATCATGGATGAGATGGATTTTAAAAAAAATTGTCTTCGTTTATAAACAGGTTTTTCTTCTGTTTGTTAAAATGGTGTGATACAATCTCCGCCTGTATTCCAGTAAAACTTTGATAAGTTCAGGGACACTTCAGAGATTGTATACGTAGAGAAGTTGTCAATTTTTCTACTTATTTTGTTGAAAACGATATATGGAATTAAGGTAGAGATAAAGATCTAAATTACTAGGCTGTATCCTTACACACGTTCAGAATGAGTGACTGTATATCATAATATATCCCTCTTTGTTGTATGTCTACCTCTTTTTCGTTTTCCCTGTGGGTTCCATGCTAGTAGCTGGCACAATAAAGATGTGGGGATTTCAATCAAAGACACAAAATAAAGGAACGTCGGTCAATTAGTTTCAAACTGACAGTTAAGGTTTTGGAATACCCAACACTACAAGTCAAAACGTTGCAAGCCCAGATGTGGTGGATTTCAATCAAAGACACAAAATAAAGGAACATCGGTCAATTAGTTTCAAATGACAGTTAAGGTTTTTGGACACAAACTACAAGGAACATCGGTCATATTATGAAGTAAATGACGGAATACCCAACACTACAAGTCATCTTTGACGATGTTTTTGCGGCACATCTACGTCTGTTACTTGCAGCAATCTCTAGTTCACGTTTTGATAAGTATCTTTAAAATATGTTGTCGTTCACAATAGAACACAGGATGTCAAAGTAATTTTGTATTAAAAAAGCAATCTGCTGTATAAGTGATGTCTGTAACTTTACTAATCACACGTATCCATCAATCCCTGATGAAATTCCAAAAAGAAACCTTGGCTGCGTAAATTTATCACAAGCATATTGTTATATCTCAGGTGATATCAAGTCCAATAATTCAGATTAGGTGATATCAAAGTCCGGTCATTAAATCGGATGATATCAAGTCCAATAATTTTGATCGGGTGATATCAAGTCCAATAAATAGATTGGTTGATATCGAGTCCAATAATTAAATTGGGGGATATCAAGTCCAATAAATAGATCAGGGGATATCAAGTCCAATAAATAGAACAAGTGACATCAAGTCCAATAAATATATTGGGTAATATCAAGTCAATAAGATATCAATAAAATAAATCATTGGATGATATCAATTCCAATAAATAGATTCGGTGATATCAAGTCAATAAATAAATCAAGTGATATCGTCCAATAAGTAGATCAGGTGATATCAATTACAATAAATAGATCAGGTGATATCAAGTCCAATAAATAGATCCGGTGATATCAAGTCCAATAAATAGATCAGGTGATATCAAGTCCAATAATTATATTGGATGATATCAAGTCCAATAAATAGATTGGATGACATCAAGTCCAACAAATAGATTGGGTGATATCAAGTCCAATAAATAGATCGGGTGATATCAAGTCCAATAAATAGATCTGGTGATATCAAGTCCAATAAATATATTGGATGATATCAAGTCCAATAAAAAAGATTGGATGACATCAAGTCCAATAAATATAGTGGGTGACATCAAGTCCAATAAATAGATTGGATGACATCAAGTCCAATAAATATATTGGATGGTATCATTCCAATAATTAGATTCGGTGATATCAAGTCCAATAAATAGATCAGGTGATATGTCCAATAAGTAGATTAGGTGATATCAATTCCAATAAATATTGGGTGATATCAATTCCAATGATAGATCAGGTGATAGTCCAATAAATAGATCAGGTGATATCAAGTCCAATAAATAGATCAGGTGATATCAAGTCGAATAAATAGATCAGGTGATATCAAGTCCAATAAATAGATCAGGTGATATCAAGTCCAATAAATAGATCAGGTGATATCAAGTCCAATAAATAGATCAGGTGATATCAAGTCCAATAAATAGATCAGGTGATATCAAGTCCAATAAATAGATCAGGTGATATCAAGTCCAATAAATAGATCAGGTGATATCAAGTCCAATAAATAGATCAGAGTGATATCAAGTCCAATAAATAGATCAGGTGATATCAAGTCCAATAAATAGATCAGGTGATATCAAGTCCAATAAATAGATCAGGGTGATATCAAGTCCAATAAATAGATAGGTGATATCAAGTCCAATAAATAGATCAGGTGATATCAAGTCCAATAAATAGATCAGGTGATATCAAGTCCAATAAATAGATCAGGTGATATCAAGTCCAATAAATAGATCAGGTGATATCAAGTCCAATAAATAGATTGGTGATATCAAGTCCAATAAAATAGATATCAAGTCCAATAAATAAATTGGGTGATATCAAGTCCAATAAATATATTGGATGACATCAAGTCCAATAAATAGATTGGATGACATCAAGTCCAATAAATATATTGGATGACATCAAGTCCAATAAATAGATTGGATGATATCAAGTCCAATAAATAGATTGGATGACATCAAGTCAATAAATAGATTGGATGATATCGTCCAATATATTCAATAAATATATTGATATCAAGTCCAATAAATAAATTGGGTGATATCAAGTCCAATAAATAGATCAGGTGATATCGTCCAATAAATAGCTCAGGTGATATCAAGTCCAATAATTAGATCGGGTGATATCAAGTCCAATAATTAGATCGGCTGATATCAAGTCCAATAAATAGATTGGGTGATATCAAGTCCAATAAATAAATTGGGTGATATCAAGTCCAATAAATAGATTGGTGATATCAAGTCAAATAATTAGATTGAGTGATATCAAGTCAAATAATGAGAGCGAGGACGTATTCGATACTGAGATTATGCTGGCAGGTGGTGAAGGGAGGGAGGGTATTCCAGAGGCAAAATGTCGACCTCTAAACCAAAAGGTAGTGGGTTCGAGCCCCGCGAACGGTTGACAAATTTTCTCGAGTTTTTTCGAGAAGACTACTCTTCTGGTCAAGGTAGGCGGAACGAAACCTAGTCTCATCGAAGACGGGCGATACAAAGGAGGTCCCGTGTGCAGATAACAACAATCTGTGTACGTGAAAGATCCATTGGCTGTTTACAGGGCAGTCCGGGAAAATTAAAAATCCCACCGAAAGCCCCGAAATCACCTTAGTTGTTGATGTGGGTAAATCAAATCAGCTCCAACCCAATCCGACACATCAAATTAAATCCAATCAGATCAAATCCAATCCGACCCAATCAAATTAAATCAAATCAGATCAAATCCAATCCGACCCAATCAAGTTAAATCAAATCAGATCAAATTCAATGCGACCCAATCAAATTAAATCAAATCAGATCAAATCCAATCTAACCGAATCAAATTAAATCTAATCAGATCCAATCCAATCCGACCCAATCAAATTAAATCAAATCAGATCCAATCCAATCTAACCCAATCAAATTAAATCTAAGCAGATCAAATCCAATCCGACCCAATCAAATTAAATCAAATCAGATCAAATCGAATGCGACCCAAATCAAATTAAATCAAATCAGATTAAATCCAATCGACCCAATCAACTTAAATCAAATCAAATCAAATCAAATCCGACCCAAATCAAATCAAATCAAATCAGATCAAATCCAATCCGACCCAATCAAATTAAATCAAATCAAATCTAACGCGGGCAAGTGTGAACGATACTATTCCAACTGTTTGAAATAAGTATGAGAAAAAAAAACCCAGCTAAGGTGACTGAATATTTTACTCAAAGACGGTGAAACAGCAAGGTACATTCCTTTAATTAAATGTCACTTTTGGTAGAAAAATTCATCAAATGAAAAAAATATCTTGTGATTATTTAGAACCTACATGCAAAATATGGCTACGCTTAATGGCCTAGCAACAGAGGCTTTGACGCACAAAGAACAATTAGCTCATATTTATATATCACAGACATGACGGTGAATTATGATTTCTTTTCATTCTAAAGCTGGGTCTCTCAAACTTTGACTGCGGTATACTCAGACATCACTGTATCAGGTACGGGCGATATCAAGTACGATTAATCGATTAAATCAATTCTCGATACTGAGGTTTCTTAGGCTTTTTTATTGTAATGACCGGGAATTGACAGGAATTGGATCTAGTAGCAGTACACTAAAGCAGGCAAACAATCTGTTTTCAATGAATTTAAATGCACTGATTCAATCCAATATTTCATTCGCTAAGAACCTAAAGCAGGCTATTTGAAATCTACATGTGAAATATGGAGGTTGTGGGTGCAGTGGTTCCTGAGTTATAAGTGGTCAAAGCTAGAGGCATTCCGCTCTCTCTCTCTCTATATATATATATATATATATATATATATATATATATATATATATATATATATATATATATATATATATATATATATATATATATATATATATATATATATATATATATATATATATATATATATATATATATATATATATATATATATATATATATATATATATATATATATATATATATATATATATATATATATATATATATATATATATATTATTGTAACAATAATAATAATATCTTGAATACAGTCTCATTTCAATGTCCTAAGAAGAATATGTACATTATAATAATATTATTCACAAAGTTGGTTCTTTCGTCTCTTTTTCCTTTGTCTATTTTTCCTTTGTCTCTTTTTCCTTTGTCTTTTTTCCTTTGTCTCTTTTTTCCTTCGTCTCTTTTTCCTTTGTCTCTTTTTCCTTCGTCTCTTTTTCCTTTGTCTCTTCGTCTCCTTTCTTGAAAATTTTGTCATCAAACCTTGGGGTGGCGTCACCTCGAACACCAGTTGAATCAAGGTGATCAGCTTGTCTGCAATGTTGACAGCGTTTTTATTATGGCACAGCTACGTGTTACAAGTTAATTAGTGTATCATAATATTATAATAGCCTAGCTCTGGAGTATATTCTAAAATTCAAATACTGAACTTTATGATGGTAAGGGTGAGAATGATAATGGTATATTACTGATAATAACAATGATAATAAAATAGCAAAAATAATTATAATAATAATTTAAATAGTCATGATGATGATAATAATATAATAATAATAATAATAATAATAATAATAATAATAATAATAATAATAATAATAATAATAATAATAATAATAATAATAATAATAATAATAATAATAATAATAATAATAATAATAATAATGATGATGATCTAATAATAATTATAACATTTATAGTAATAATAATGATAATGATGATAATTATAATGATAATAATAATAATAATAATAATAATAATAATAATAATAATAATAATAATAATATTAATAATGATAATGATAATAATAATAATAATAATAATAATAATAATAACAATAACAATAACGATGACCATGACGATGATGATGATGATGATGATGATGATGATGATGATGATGATGATGGTGATGATGATGATGAAGGTGATAATAATGAGGATGATAATAATAATAATAATAATAATAATAATAATAATAATAATAATAATAATAATAATAATAATAATAATAATAATAATAATAATAATAACAATAACAATAATAATAGAAAGAATCATAATGACGGAGCGTTTTTCTAGTTGACATGTTCTTCAAATCTAATCAATAAAAATATTAATTCATTACGTGGATCTAGATCTTCAGATGAAATAATTTTTCCTGATGTTTTCCCACCATCCCTACGTCCATCCCTTACATTACAACAAAGCCTGTACTGTGTTAATGGTGTGTAAAAACCGAGACATTTGTCGTTGACGTCCTTTTCTCTTCTAATGCAATGGAGAAGGACGTCCTTTTTCTTCTTATGCAATGAAGAAGGACGTCCTTTTCTCTTCTAATGCAATGAAGAAGGACGTCTTTTTCTCTTCTAATGCAATGAAGAAGGACGTCCTTTTCTCTTCTAATGCAATAAAGAAGGACGTCCTTTTTCTCTTCTAATGCAATGAATAAGAACGTCTTTTTCTCTTCTAATGCAATGAAGAAGGACGTCTTTTTCTCTTCTAATGCAATAAAGAAGGACGAATGCAATAAAAGAGGACGTCCTTTTCTCTTCTAATGCAATGAAGAAGGACGTCTTTTCTCTTCTAATGCAATGAAGAAGGACGTCCTTTTCTCTTCTAATGCATGAAGAAGAACGTCCTCTTCAATGCAATGAAGAAGGACGTCTTTTTCTTCTAATGCAATAAAGAAGGACGTCCTTTTCTCTTCTAATGCAATGAATAAGAACGTCTTTTTCTCTTCTAATGCAATGAAGAAGGACGTCCTTTTCTCTTCTAATGCAATAAAGAAGGACGTCCTTTTTCTTCTAATGCAATGGAGAAGGACGTCCTTTTCTCTTCTAATGCAATGAAGAAGGACGTCCTTTTCTCTTCTAATGCAATGGAGAAGGACGTCCTTTTTCTCTTCTAATGCAATGGAGAAGGACGTCCTTTTCTCTTCTAATGCAATGAAGAAGGGCGTGAAATTAATATATATGTCCCGTAAGGAACAAATACAAGACAAATATAACTGAATAGTTAAATAAAAAATAAAACTCTTTGGACGTCACTGGAATCCAACTCGTGACCTCCGCACCGACACCCATCGCTTCGCCATGAAAAAAAAAGGAAGCACTGCCAACCGAGCTAACTACGCTCATCCTCTCATTTCATGGCGGGGCGATGGGTGCCGGCGCGAAAGTTGCTTGTTCGATTCTATTGGTGCCCATAGATTTATTTTTCTTCTGTTTATTTCTCCGTATTTGTCTCATCTTGGTTTCTGCAGGGGGCTTCAAAAGTATTTCATTAAAAAAAAAAATCACCTTTTGTGCTTACACATTACACATGAATAGCTTACAATCTAGAGTACGCGTCATAATCAAGAATACTATTAATAATAAGGCAACACCTTCGTCGTTCCTTCTTACCAAGGTACGGTAGTGAAAACTGGAACTTGATAAAAATGAGGTAGAGTATTGAAGTGGACCCAAACACTCCAAGAGCCGTCCATACGAACTCTAGAGTTGGATTCAGTACTAGAGGCGTCACGAATATATAGATCTGGAGCAGCAACAGAAAGATCGGGATGATCAAGTTTACCTGGAATGAAAAACAAAAACAAAAGAATTCAATATAAGAATATAATAAAAAACAAAAAAAAGTCGCGGCGGCTTTTGCAAACTCTAGTCAAACCTGCAGATTTTATTTGGCAAAGCACACGTACAAATATGTTGCTGACAAATAAATAACAGTTTGGACTAATTGCTCTTGCCGTCAAATAATTAATTGATCGTTTTTATCCATTGATGCTAGCCTACAGTCTATTAAATACAAACTAGTCTACCCGTTGATACTAGCCTACAGTCTGTTAACCGCTAACACGGCTACCCGTTGATGCTAGCCTACAGTCTACTAAATAAGAACTAGTCTACCCATTGATGTTAGCATACAATCTCTTAAATAAGAACTAGTCTACCCATTGATGCTAGCCTACAGTCTATTAAGTACAAAAGTCTATCCATTGACAAACTAAATAAGTCTACCCATTGATGCTTAAATAAGAACCTACATTGATCTATTGAAGTCTACTAAATAAGAACTAGTCTACCCATTGATGCTAGCCTACAGTCTATTAAATAAGAACTAGTCTACCCATTGATGCTAGCCTACAGTCTATTAAATAAGAACTAGTCTACCCATTGATGCTAGCCTACAGTCTACTAAATAAGAACTAGTCTACCCATTGATGCTAGCCTACAGTCTACTAAATAAGAACTAGTCTACCCGTTGATACTAACCAAGAGTCTACTAAATAAGAACTAGTCTATTAAATACAAACCAGTCCATTGATGCTAGCACACACCCATTGATACTAGCCTACAGTCTATTAAATACAAACCAGTCTACCCATTGATGCTAGCCACAGTGTATTAAACACAAACTAGTCTACCCATTGATGCTAGCCTACAGTCTATTGAACACGAACTAGTCCATGCATTGATGCTAGCCTACAGTCTATTGAACACAAACTAGTCCATGCATTGATGCTAGCCTACAGTCTATTGAACATGAACTAGTCTACCCATTGATGCTAACCCTACAGTCTATTGAACATGAACTAGTCTATGCATTGATGCTAGCCTACAGTCTATTGAACACAAACTAGTCTATGCATTGATGCTAGCCTACAGTCTATTGAACACGAACTAGTCCACCCATTGATGCTAGCCTACAGTCTATTGAACACAAACTAGTCCATGCATTGATGCTAGCCTACAGTCTATTGAACACAAACTAGTCCATGCATTGATGCTAGTCTACAGTCTATTGAACACAAACTAGTCCATGCATTGATGCTAGTCTACAGTCTATTGAACACAAACTAGTCCATGAATTGATGCTAGTCTACAGTCTATTGAACACAAACTAGTCCATGCATTGATGCTATGCCTACATATTGAACACTAACTGGTCCATGCATTGATGCTAGCCTACAGTCTATTGAACACAAACTAGTCCATGCATTGATGCTAGCCTACAGTCTATTGAACACGAATCAATCTACCCATTGATGCCAGCCTACAGTCTACTGAACACGAATCAGTCTACCCATTGATGCCAGCCTACAGTCTATTGAACACAAACTAGTCCATGCATTGATGCCAGCCTACAGTCTATTGAACACAAACTAGTCCATGCATTGATGCTAGCCTACAGTCTTATGGAACACGAATCAGTCTACCCATTGATGCCAGCCTACAGTCTATTGAACACAAACTAGTATATCCTTTGCTGCTAGCCTACGGTCGATT
>JAXRKP010001839.1:47500-67500 GCA_037039925.1 Doris montereyensis
TCGAGTAAAAATCCACCCCTTGCCCAGGTAGGTGAATCGACACCTAGTCCCATCGGAGACGGAACGATAAACAGGAGGTCCTATGCGCAGATTCCAACATTCTCTACCCGTTAAAGATCCCTTGGCTGTTTACAGGGCAGTCAAGGCAAAATTTAAAAAAGATAGTACATAAAACTCCCGGAGGTCATTTTGACTGTGGTTGTGGCTGTGTGAATCTATTACGAGGATATCTATGGGGTGGGATTGTGGACTATACAAATCAGGTGTTATTTACTAAGATTACGTAAACTCATCCTGTCTTTGATTCAATGTGAGATTTGTGGCACGAATGGGACGAGATTAGACTGTGGGCGGTCAACACGAGCCATTAATTACCTAAATTATGTGAACTCTTCTGTCTGGGACTCACTGTGAGATTTGTAGCGTCCAATGGGAAGAGATTAGATTATGGACGGTCGACATGAGCCATTAATTACCTAAATTATATGAACTTTCTGTCTAGGACTCACTGTGAGAAGTTGTGGCCACCAATGCGAAGAAATGGACTATGGAACAGTCGACATGAGCCATTCATTACCTAAAGTATGTGAACTTTTCTGTCTGGGACTCACTGTGAGAGTTGTGGCCACCAATGACGAGATTAGACTGTGGATTGAGGAACAGTTCTGTCTGTGCCTGGACAGGAACTTATTGTCTAAATTACGTGGACTCTTCTGTCCGGGACTCACTGTGAGAGTTGTGGCGACCACATCAGCCATTATTGTCTAAATTACGAACTGTTCTGCCCAGGACTCACTGAGTTGTGGCGACCAATAGGGTGAGATTAGATCAGAACAGTCGACATGAAATTATTGTGAACTCTTCTGTCTGGGACTCACGTGAGATTTGTGGCGACCAATAGGACGAGATTAGACTGTGAACAGTCGACATGAGCCATTTATTGTCCAAATTACGTGAACTCTTCTGTCTGGGACTCACTCAGTGAGATTTGTGGCGACCAATAGGACGAGATTAGACTGTGAACAGTCGACATGAGCCATTTATAGTCTAAATTACGTGAACTCTTCTGCCTGGGACTCACTGTGAGAGTTGTGGCGACCAATGGGGTGAGATGATTCACGTGGAGATAACTCACTACGTCGGGGATGTTTCCGTCACGGGCGGCAGTGAAAATCACTCTTAATGTTGGATATAGAAAATAAAATAAAGATTTGATCAAATGGGAAAAAAAATTAAACAACATCAACAATAAAAGCAACACCAACGAGAACAACACTGATAATAGCAACTATCAAAAGGTCATGATGTCATAACTATTATCAGTCCATTGCATTTCAATTCTTATATTTCATCACTGAGGTTAATATGAAAAGGGTCTATCTGCATGTTTTACTTAAACTGACTGACATTATACTTACTCTATGACTCTGTTCTAAAAGTATTTTTAGTTACATTCGTTCCTGCAAGAAGTCAACGTGTTTATAGTTCATCCTCGGTCGAAATCAACTCTGCTCAGCGGTCAGGGGGGACTCGGTAGTTCAGAGGCAAGGTATCGGCCTCTCAACCAAAAGGTAGTGGGTTTGAGCCAACGGTTGAAATATTTTCTCGAGTTTTTTCAAACAAAATCCACCGGGTAGGTGGATCGACACTTAGTCCTCCCCGAAGGTGGACGATGGTCCAGATCGCAACACACTCTGTACGTTGTTTTTTATTTCAAGATCCCTTGCCTGTTTCAGGGCAGTTCGGGCAAAATTTAAAACTATAAAAAACCCGAGATCATCTAATCAAATAAAAAATATCAGTGGTCCAATTATTTATAGTTTATGCCTAAATTACTTTTTAACTCCGTTTAAAGACAACATATCGGTTCAAATCGACTGTGAGTTCCACTGATGAACAAAGAGATCATCAATTTGTCAGCTTGCTAAAGTGAAGAAGAAAAAATACAGAACTAAAAAACGCAAGGCTGTCGAAATGAACAACAAGATGGAATAATATGACCAACTTAAATACAAAGGAACGCAACATAAATTTTTTTATTTTTGGGCGCCAATGGAATCGAACAAGCGACCTCCGCGTCGATACCCATCGCTAAGCTATAAAAAAATGTGTAGTTGTTAGCTTGGTTGAGAGTGACAAACGTTTCCCTACGTGAATATACATAGCTACACATTTTCATGACACAAACGTTTCCCTAAGTGTGAATATGTTTCTAGCTACTCATTTTCATGACTAGAAACATGTTCATGACACAAAGTGTGAATATACATAGCTACATTTTCATTTTCAGTGTGACACAAACGTTTCATTAAGTGTGAATATACATAGCTACTCATTTTTATGACACAAACGTTTCACTGCGTGTGAATAACATAGCTACACATTTTCATGACAGAAACGTGTGAATATACATAGCTACACATTTTCATGACAGAAACGTTTCCATTTTCTAAGTGTGAATATACATAGCTGACAGAAACGTTTCATTTTCATGATTTTCACAAACGTTTCACTAAGTGTGAATAATATACATTTTCATGACAGAAACGTTTCACATTTTCATGACACCTAATTTTCATGACAGAAACGTTTCCCTAAGTGTGAATATACCTAGCTACCAGCTACTCGTTTTCATGACATTTTAAGTGTGAATATACCTAGCTGACAAAACTCATTGAATATATGACACAAACGTTTCACTAAGTGTGTGAATATACCTGCGTGTGCTACCCATTTTCATGACACAAACGTTTCACTAAGGGTTAATACACGAACGTTTACTCATTAATATACCTAGCTATTTTCATGACACAAACGTTTCACTACGTGTGAATATACCTAGCTACTCATTAATATACCTACACATTTTCATGACAGAAACGTTTCACTAAGTGTGAATATACCTAGCTACATTTTCATGACAGAAACGTTTTTACCTAGCTACTCATTAATCATGACACAAACGTTTCACTAATTTTCAGCTGACAGAAACGTTTCCCTACGTGTGAATATACCTAGACGTGAATATACCTAACTACACATTTTCAGAAACGAATATACCTAGCTACACATTTTCATGACACAAGCGTTTCCTAAGTATGAATATACTAGCTACACATTTTTAACTATAGTTTCCCTGTTAATATACCTAGCTACTCATTTTCATGACAAACGTTTCTACACATTTTCATGACAGAAAAGTGTTAATATACCTAACTACACATTTTCATGACACAAACGTTTCTAAGTGTGAATTAAGTGTTTCCCTACGTTAATATACCTAGCTACTCATTTTTGCGTTTCCTACGTGTGAATATACCTAGCTACACATTTTCAGAGAAACAATAAGTGCCATTTTGGACTGGGAATCGAACTCATGAAACGATTGGTACTCACAGACGCTCTACTGATTTTTCTGAGCTACCAGCGCCGTTTTCACTGATAACATTTTCACAACTGTGGTGACATTGGATACCTAATAAGAAAATGTCATATTGACAGAAACGTTTATAAGTGTAATATTGTACGTTTCATGTATTATATTATACATGATGATCACATAACGTTTCACTGTGAATATAAGGAGTGAGCGTGATATTAACTACACATTTTTGACACAAACGTTTCACAGCGTGGGAAACGTTTCAAGTGTGTCCAGCTACACATTTTCAGACACAAACGTTTCTCGAAGTGTGAATATACCTAGCTACAACGAAAAGTGTGGCTACTTATTTTCATGACAAAAACGTTTCGATGTGAATATGAAAAACTATCATAATGTGCCGATTTTTATCGATTGGTACTCAGAAACTGAGCTACCAGCGCTTCACTGGTTACACACAACTGCCGTGACATTGGATCAAGGTAAATAATAAGAAAATTCCATATTCATTATGGTAGTTTGTATCATGTATTATATTATACAAGATACATAACCTGGTATAAGGAGGAGGATATTTCTACTTGGTACAGGGGACACAGTGGTCCAGAGACAAAGTGCCGGCCTCTCAACAAAGTGCGTGTTTACGATGGTTGAAAAACTATCATACGAGTAAAATCCCCCCCCTCTACCCTGGTCAAAGTAGGTGTATCGACACCTAGTCCCATTGACAACAAACTATAAGAAGGAAATCATGCGTTCAGATCACAACAATCTGTGCATGTTAAAGATCCCTTGGCTGTTTACAGGTCAGTCTGGGGAAAAACAAAAATTATTTTAAAAAAGCACTACGAAAACCACGAAATCATTTAAGTTGTGAGTGTGAGTAAAATCAAATCAAATCAATTCAAATCAAATCAAATCAATTCAAATCAAATCAAATCAAATCAAATCAAACACACCTACCTTGTGCTGCTGAAGAAGCTAGAACTTCCACTCCCCAAAGTACTGATGGCCACGGAAAGTGGAATGAGAAGAACTGCAGCCCTAAGAACAATATCTCCCCAGGCCTGTGAAGTCAACGGAATACGTCAGAGATAAATACACCAACTGTTGGGGAATCCCCGCACATAAATGCCTATCACTATGGGGCATGCAAACCGTTCTAACTAGGTTGGGAGGGGGGATAGGAAAGGGATAACAAAATGGCCCTCGATCGAGTTTCAATGATGGAGTTGGTGGCTGAGTGATTAGGCTTACTGGATTTTGGGATCGTGAGGTCCCGGGTTCAAATCCTAACAAAGATAGTTCCGACGTCGTGTTCTTTGGGAAGACAGATCTGACACGCATCCCCCCCTTCTGCCTCGATCGCGGTGAAACTAGACACAAGCACTAGCGCGGCAGTTGTCTATTCAGGAGATAATTGTTATCACCCATTTAGCTTCACTATAAATCGGGATAAAGTAAAGTTCCTCCAAGGCCCTTAAGGCCTATAGAGCCGGAGCTTATCCCGGTTTCTATAGCGTGAAGTGGAACAAGTGACAATAATCACCTCTTGGCCAGGGCGCTGGTCTGACGCAGGGTTTTTTTACTCCAAGCTAGTGCTTGTACCCATTTGCATCTGGGTAGAGTGGGAAAAATGCATGCTAAGTGTCTTTCCCAGGAAGACAACGTCGGACCTGGTTTTGCTAGGATTCAAACTTGGTCTTCATGATCTCCAGTTCGGTAGCTTAACCGCTTGGCCACCGACGCCATATAAATCGGGATAAGCTCCGGCTCTATAGGCCATAATGACCTTGAAGGACCTAATAAATTGTAACAGTGTCATGAGCTGGTTGACCCTCGTGACGCCGCTGTTTATTTAGCACTGCCATGCGTAAATTTAGTAAATTCGAACTCAGATCGAGTCTCGTGTGTCAAAATGCTAGCGGTGTCTGTGGGGACCTCTGACATCCAGGATACCGGAAGGGGTTCGTGGGTGTTGGGTCAGTGGGGGTGGGTGGGGATATAAAGTTAAGGAACCCCTTCTCTAAGTTTAAGGTAACACCTACAACAGCTGTAACGTCTGCAGCCAGCATCTCTGCCTTGGTCAGGACTGCCAGATAGGACACGTTGGTTAGGACGTAGACGATGGTGACGATGGAAATGCCCACCACAAAGGCACGGGGAATGGTCCTGAGATGAAGGATACAAACAATAATAGTAAAAATAATAATAATAATAATAATGATAATAATAATAATAATAATAATAATAATAATAATAATAATAATAATAATAATAATAATAATAATAAAAAAATAAAAAATAAAATAATAATAACAATAATAATATACTACTACTACTACTACTACTACTACTACTACTACTACTACTACTACTACTACTACTACTACTACTGCTACTACTACTACTACCACTACTACTACTACTACTACTACTACTACTACTACTACTGCTAACTATTTACTGCTGCTACTATTTACTACTACTACTACTGCTACTACTACTACTACTACTACTACTACTACCACTACTACTACTACTACTACTACTACCACTACTACTACTACTACTACTACTACTACTACTACTACTACTACTACTACTACTACTACTACTACTACTACTACTACTACTACTACTACTACTACTACTACTACTACTACTACTACTACTACTACTACCACTAATAATAATAATAATATTAATAATAATAATAATAATAATAATAATAATAATAATGATAATAATTATAATAACAAATCTTTATTGTCCATTCAAGGCAATTTCTTTCGTTTTGAAATAGTGCTTTAGGTATCGAAAACATATGATGTAGATCTACATATATTGACATTGAAGATTGAATGTACTTCAAAAGATAATAATATAAACTCAAAATTACATCTTTATACATTTTATACTAAACATGAATACAGGAGAGTCCAATGAATGAAATTAAAGAATATGATGTCTTGAACAGTGTCAAGACCAGCGGTGCAGCAAGGAGGGGACATGTGGAAAGGGACGAATAAGGAGGGGGGAAAGGTCTATAGTCTAGAGGCAAGGTATCGGCCTCCCAACCAAAAGGCAGATGATTGGAGCTCCGCCAACGTTTGAAAAACTTTTTCTCGAACAAAATGTACCCCCTCCCTTCCCCTGGTCCAGTTAGGGGGATCGACACCTAGTCTCATCGGAGACGGACGACAAAAAGGAGGTCGCGTGTGCAGATCACGACACTCTGTGTACGTTGAATATCCCTTGGCTGTATACAAGGCTGTCGGAGCAAAAATTAAAAATCCTAGCAGAAGCCCAGAGATCACCTTATTAGTGGATGTGGGTAAATCAAATCAAATGACGAATGAGAAACGTAATGAGCATACGGTTTTAGATGAGCTTTGTTGCCATGGTGATCCGATGGCTTTCGGCGGGTTCGCTTCTATCTGATGCCCTAAAAGTGCCTTTCTCCCTATTAATTTTTATTATTTTTACATTTATTTCCACTTTGTCTTCACCAAGCTTCAATATTACTTAATGGTTTCATATCCTATTTCAGATCTAGAATCAGAATCAGAAACAAAATCAGAATTATTTTTTTCTATGTGTCTGAACAGAGAAATTATAACAACATATCATTCTAAAACAATCCAACCAAACATACAAAGGTAGTTATGGTACTTAACCATACAATTCATGATATAGATCGAAGTTTGTACACGTATACTTATAGATGAAATATTATTCCAGCAAAACAATAATAATCAAAGCAATCCATCTAACTATCTGTCTAACCATTCGTCTATCTCTCTCTCTCTCTCTCTCTCTCTCTCTCTCTCTCTCTCTCTCTCTCTCTCTCTCTCTCTCTCTCTCTCTCTCTCTCTCTCTCTCTCTCTCTCTCTCTCTCTCTGTCTCTCTCTGTCTCTCTCTCTGTCTCTGTCTCTCTCTGTGTCTCTCTCTGTCTCTCTGTCTCTCTCTGTCTCTGTCTCTGTCTCTGTCTCTGTCTCTCTCTCTCTCTCTCTCTCTCTCTCTCTCTCTCTCTCTCTCTCTCTCTCTCTCTCTCTCTCTCTCTATCTATCTATCTATCTCTCTCTCTTCTCTCTCTCTCTTATCTCTCTCTCTCTCTCTATCTATCTATCTATCTTGAAATATGACAATAAGTGACAACTCCACTAATAAAGACAGAGCAAACTTTATTAGTGGAGTTCTATCTATATTTCTATCTCACTCCACTGTGGCTCCTTCGTACTATCTATCTATCTATCTATCCTTCTATCTATCTATCTATCTATCTGTCTATCACCCTTATCTATCTATCTATCTATCTATCTATCTATCTATCTATCTATCTATCTATCTATCCATCCATCCATCCATCTATCTATCTATCTATCTATATATCTATCTATCTATCTATCTATCTATATATCTGTCTATGTATTGGAAGGAATAAGGTAAGAGGGTTTACAGTAATGGAAAGGGTAAGTGATTATGATGATACCGGCCCTCTTGCAGTGAGAAAAAAAATACTTGACTTCTAATAAAAAAAAATAGGAGGAAAAAACCCATATTGAATTCATTGGGCATATTAACAGGAAGGCAGGACTAAAGCAACTAGGTATGATACGAAAGATCTCGGAAACAAAACAAAAAGCAGAGGAAGACGAAGAACGACATATTTATACAAATTCTTAACGACTGGACAAGAGGTAGGAACATCAGCAACAATTACTTTATCAGATCCTCGAGTGATAAACTGAGAAGAATGAGACATCCACGATCACCAATGCTGGCGTCAAACTCGGATTTATTTATTGGATAGTATGGTTGTTTGTAGTTGCTGTTGTGGCCTCTTGTATGTATGTCTCTGATAGTGGTGAATTGGTGTGGCCTCTTGTATGTCTGACTCTGATAGTGGTGTATTGGTGTGGCCTCTTGTATGTATGTCTCTGATAGTGGTGTATTGGTGTGGCCTCTTGTATGTATGTCTTGATAGTGGTGTATTGGTGTGGCCTCTTGTATGTCTTTGATAGTGGTGTATTGGTGTGGCCTCTTGTATGTCTCTGATAGTGGTGTATTGGTGTGGCCTCTTGTATGTATGTCTCTGATAGTAGTGTATTGGTGTGGCCTCTTGTATGTCTTTGATAGTGGTGTATTGGTGTGGCCTCTTGTATGTCTCTGATAGTGGTGTATTGGTGTGGCCTCTTGTATGTATGTCTCTGATAGTGGTGTATTGGTGTGGCCTCTTGTATGTCTTTGATAGTGGTGTATTGGTGTGGCCTCTTGTATGTCTCTGATAGTGGTGTATTGGTGTGGCCTCTTGTATGTCTCTGATAGTGGTGTATTGGTGTGGCCTCTTGTATGTCTCTGATAGTGGTGTATTGGTGTGGCCTCTTGTATGTCTTTGATAGTGGTGTATTGGTGTGGCCTCTTGTATGTCTCTGATAGTGGTGTATTGGTGTGGCCTCTTGTATGTCTCTGATAGTGGTGTATTGGTGTGGCCTCTTGTATGTCTCTGATAGTGGTGTATTGGTGTGGCCTCTTGTATGTCTTTGATAGTGGTGTATTGGTGTGGCCTCTTGTATGTGTCTTTGATTAGTGCCTCTTGTATGTATGTCCTGATAGTGGTGTATTGGTGTGGCCTCTTGTATGTCTCTGATAGTGGTGAATTGGTGTGGCCTCTTGTATGTATGTCTCTGATAGTGGTGTATTGGTGTGGCCTCTTGTATGTATGTCTCTGATAGTGGTGTATTGGTGTGGCCTCTTGTATGTATGTCTCTGATAGTGGTGTATTGGTGTGGCCTCTTGTATGTCTTTGATAGTGGTGTATTGGTGTGGCCTCTTGTATCTATGTCTCTGATAGTGGTGTATTGGTGTGGCCTCTTGTATGTATGTCTCTGATAGTGGTGTATTGGTGTGGCCTCTTGTATGTATGTCTCTGATAGTGGTGTATTGGTGTGGCCTCTTGTATGTCTCTGATAGTGGTGTATTGGTGTGGCCTCTTGTATGTCTTTGATAGTGGTGTATTGGTGTGGCCTCTAGTGGTGTATGTCTCTGATAGTGGTGTATTGGTGTGGCCTCTTGTATGTCTCTGATAGTGGTGTATTGGTGTGGCCTCTTGTATGTCTTGATGGTGGTTTATTGGTGTGCCTCTTGTATGTCTTTGAGTGGTGTATTGGTGTGGCCTCTTGTATGTCTTTGATGGTGGTTTATTGGTGTGACCTCTTGTATGTCTTTGATGGTGGTTTATTGGTGTGACCTCTTGTATGTCTTTGATGGTGGTTTATTGGTGTGGTCTCTTGTATGTATCTGATAGTGGTGTATTGGTGTGGCCTCTTGTATGTCTTTGATGGTGGTTTATTGTATGGGGCAGAGATATGTTCATGATTCACTCCCTTGTATGTCACCCCACCCCCACCCCCCTTAGCTGGTCATTTCCTTCAAATTTCCATCTCAACTCTCCGAGGAACATACAGCACAGAGGCTTGTTAAGCGCTTCGTAAAGTAACAGCTTTGACAAGATATTTCTCTACCTCTCATTTGTGCACTCATTCGCATTATGAGTCAAATGAGGTAAGGTAGAGTGCGAACCTTTCCTCAAAGTACAACGTCGTTAAAGACACACTCATCTGCCAGCCAGGGTTTTAAACCAAGTGTCGTTGTGATAACCAACTCACAACACTACTGATTTCACGACATCATATAAAAGATTTTAGCAAGCATTACTTGTCTTCGCATTCGTCTGCAGTTTTGTATTCTATTGTAAACTGACTAAAAGAAAACTTCACAATCTTGTTCTGTCTTTTTTATTCCAACCTGTTTCTTCCTATAGTTTATCCCCCCCATCTTCCTTATTCCTATTTTCATCTTTCATAATCTGACAAAAATCGACTTACTGCGTTTTATGTCATTGATTTCAGCGGCAAGATGAATTTTAACAAAAATGATATTTTTGTCTAGTCACCCTGACTTCGTTTTTTTACTATGTTTGCATTCTGTCCCATAATCCCGTCAAGACGACAATACATTAGTAATGTTTCTTAAAAAAGCTAATAAGGGTTTTGTTTACAATGGTTAACAGATAATAGTCAAACTGTAGTACATCCCATGTTAGTGACAGCTCTTGTAGAGTACTTCAATATCAAGCTTCGCGGGGACTTGATAGTCCAGAGGCAAAATGTCAGCCTCTCAATCAAGAGGTAGTGGGTTCAAGCCCGTCAGCCAACGGTTGAAAAACGTTCTCGAGTTTTTTCGAGAACAATCTACCCCTCTGGTCCAGGTAGGCGGATCGACGCTTAGATCTAGTACCATCGGAGACGAGCGATAAATAGAAGTCCCATGTGCAGATCACAACACTGTGTGCACGTTACAGATCCATTGGCTGTTTACTGGGCAATCCAGGCAAAACTAAAAACCCCGAGATCACCTTAGTGGTGGGTGTGGGTAAATCAAACAAAGTAAAACAAAGTATCAAGCTTGGCCACATGTGTTCTTAGCGAGAGTACAGCGATGAGCTTCCACCTATTACTACTGTTAATATGCGTGATAGGATAAATGAGAAATGAATAATTGTGTTTAGTTCATCGACATTTTCATATCATCATACTTGTTCATGGTGGTTGTCTATCGGGCTAATCATTCGATTGTTTTATTCAAAACTCTTCTCTCAAAGGCCACACGGGTGAACTAGGCACTGGTTTCGATGGGACTAACTCGGAACCCACCTCCCTGATAATGGCTTACTTCTCCTGCTCTTGGGCCTTTAGCGGAGGGTAATATTGGCAAATAGTTAATGTGTTGTTATGTGTTTTGTTTGCTAAACATGATAATAAAGTAGTTAGCAGATTATATTCCAACTGTAGTATATTACGACATGTTAATGACAGCTCTTGTAGAGGACTTCAATATCAAGCTTTGCAGGGGTTTTATAACCTTAGTAGTGTTATTTTATTTTCATTTCATTTTATTTTTACCCACACCCACAACTAAGGTGATCTCATGGGTTTTGGGTAGAATTTTAAAAAATTTCCTGGACAAGTAAACAGCCAAGGGATCTTTTAACGTACACAGAGTGCTGTAATTTGCACACGTGACCTCCTTTTCACCGTCCGTCTCAATGGGACTAGCTGTCGATCCACCTTCCTGGACCAAGGGGACAAGTTTTACTCGTAAAAAGAAATCGAGTAAATTTTGCAACCGATGGAGCTTGTTGAAAGGCTGACACCTTGCCTCTGGACTACCGAGACCCTCCTCTCACCCCCAGCCACCCACCACTACACCCCCTGAACTCTGCCATAGTATTGTCCTAACTATACATCACAGCCCATGATGGCTCTGGTGGGTTTGCTTGTATTATGCACATCGTTGTACTCGAAGGGACAGATGCTTCATTCTGTTTTCCAAAATGACATACAATGTGTCAAGTTTAAAACGCAACACACCTGGCCCATGATTTACTAAAGTATAAAATTGATTTACTAAAGTATAAAATATAAAATTGATTTACTAAAGTATAAACTTGATTTACTAAAGTATAAAATATAAAATTGATTTACTAAAGTATAAAATTGATTTACTAAAGTATAAAAGTTGATTTACTAAAGTATAAAATTGATTTACTAAAGTATAAAATTGATTTACTTAGCTGGATTTTTGACTTCCTCCACAACGTTGTTAAGGTTATCTCTGAAAATGACAAAATGATATAGACAAAGGGTTATAGAATGGGCGGGAGGGGTGTGGAGAAGGGATGGATGGGGGGGGGGAGGGAGGTAGGTAGGTAGGTAGGGAGGAGGTGAGGAGATTGGAAATCAAGTCATGAAATATAAAACAAAATTTAATGAAAATATATAGACACGTTACTTTGAAGGAAAGAAAAAAAAAACAAACCCATCATAGTGGAAATATTCCTTAGAGCATGTAGATTACCACCCCCACCCCAACCCCACCCCAACCCCCCCCCACCACCACCCTTCCCCAGGAGGTCTGAGTTCGTGTTCCAGTTTCGATCAAATTATTCTGGCCCTCCTGTTATACCCAGCAGCGAAGTGGATAGCTAGGTCTCTTCAGACTTGCGTGGAAAGCAATGGTAAACTACCACATTAATTAAAGAGAAACAGTGAGGCAAGGGGCATGTTGGAAGTGAAGGTAATGACATGCGATAATATGAAAACCCCGACCTCTGAAAGTGTACACCAACCGAGCTAACAACGCTCTCTACATTTAGGGAGCGTAGTTAGCTCGGTTGGAAGCACGTTTTCTTTTTATGGAGAGGCGATGGGCGCTGACGCAGAGGTCGCAGGTTCGATCCCCATAGTGGCCACGATTTTTATTTTCTGTCTATTCCTTGTATTTGTCTCGTCTTTGTTTCTCTGGGGCTTTCATATTATCTTTTGTCACTACCTTCACATTAATTAAGCCGATTTCCTAGAAGAAAAACAAAACAGGACTCTACTCCTGATTATCCAACACTCTACACTGATAATGGAACTTACTTTATTTTACGTTTAATTAATTACAACATATCTGTTTCGCTCATTCGAGTAAATTGGAGATGAATACACATTTCATTCTTGATGAACAACAAAAGATCAATAAATTTAGTTTTTAGATTCCAACCTCGATACTAGGGAAGTTTATATTTTAGTATTCTAATTGGACGAAGATCTGGATTCCAAAAATAGCAACCAATCAGATTGTTGAAATGCAACTACGTAGGTCTAATCATCATTGGTGCAAGATAGGTTTGTACGGCAGTTTTGGCGACTAAACGCTATGCCTAGATCTAGAACTCATTTGCAAATGAAACTGCATACCTGATATTTTTACACTTATATCACCCGTTCTAAGGGATATGACAAATCTTTTAGGGGAAAATGAATCATGTCCAATTCTGTATTGATAAATAACAAAGACGCATACATTGTCGACCTTGGGTCTCTTGAAATTCAATAATTTATTCCAGTAGGTACATTTTCAAAGGTCTGAAATTCAGTGGTGTGTATTTCCTATTCTTGCTTGGATAACTGCGATGTTGTCATGTAACTAAAACAATAAATAAATCGTATTACACCTTTAATACAAGAACACAAAAACTCTCATCTTCAAGCACTACAACACGCCAGCTCACTGGATATTTCGTACAAGAGACTATCTTGAGTGATCCAACGTCCTTAAACTTCAATCATCAGTTTACTGGATATTTCGTACAAGAGACTATCTTGAGTGATCCAACGTCCTTAAACTTCAATCATCAGCTCACTGGATATTTCTCAAGAGACTATCTTGAGTGATGGTTAAACTTCAATTTCGCTACACAAGAGACTATCTTGAGTGATCCAACGTCCTTAAACTTCAATCATCAGCTCACTGGATATTTCGTACAAGAGACTATCTTGAGTGATCCAACGTCCTTAAACTTCAATCATCAGCTCACTGGATATTTCGTACAAGAGACTATCTTGAGTGATCCAACGTCCTTAAACTTCAATAATCAGCTCACTGGATATTTCGTACAAGAGACTATCTTGAGTGATCCAACGTCCTTAAACTTCAATAATCAGCTCACTGGCTATTTCGTACAAGAGACTATCTTGAGTGATCCAACGTCCTTAAACTTCAATCATCAGCTCACTGGATATTTCGTACAAGAGACTATCTTGAGTGATCCAACGTTCTTACACTTCAACCATAGCCAGTACTGAGTCCTGATCTCAACCCCATAGAGCATTTAGGGATATCGCCAGTGGTGGAAGTGAAGGTGCTACCAAATAAGCTAAGAACTCTACCAAAACTTCAAAGAACAATCACTGATGCTTGTGATGTTATTCCACAGGCCCAAATTCAAAGACCTGTACGCTCTATGGTCGGCGCTTCGCATTAATCCAAGCAAGAGGCGGATATACACGATATTGAATTTGCAGACTTTTGAAGATTTACCTACTAGAATACATCATGAAATTTCAAGACACAAAGGTCATCAATGTGTGAGTATTTTTGATTTATCAATACAGAAATGGATATGATTCACTTTCAACCTAAAAAAAATTGTCGTATACCTTAAAACGGGAAAATTTCGAGTAAAAATACCACGTTTGTAGTTTCCTTTGCAAATGAGGTAAAAAAATATTTTTTTCTAAATTGCAGCTCTCATATTAGACAAAAAATAGCCGTTGACACATTTCACGTCTCGATCGAACATGTAGCGAGGGGCATCCCTGGCGTAGCCTACTGCTCTTCCACGACGTAATTCTCGTGTCTTCTTCTTCTCCCTCTCCTCCTCCTCTTCAAGGGACTGGTTCGACACTCTGGTTGAATGTATTTATAACCCTTACAGCGGAGTCTCATAGCTTACGGCCTCAGCTGGCTCGGGGCACGTTGTGGATCCCTGCGGCTTTATCCGCCTTCGGGCGATCTGCTGGTGAGGCCCACTAAATTTTAATTACATTGGGTAAGAAAGGGGACTCCCCATAGGCAATGCCGAAGCTCGCTTAGCTTCCCTTTCGGGAGCAGGTTTACTTGTCGGTCATTTTGGGGCTTGTTGGGAAACTTAGCCATTGATTTGGGTTCCCATGTCGTGTCAGCGTAATTCCATTACTTGTCAGTCATTTTGGGGCTTGTTGGGAAACTTAGCCATTGATTTGGGCTGAGCTCCCATGTCGTGTCAGTGTAATTCCATTACTTGTCGGTCATTTTCGGGCTTGTTGGGAAACTTAGCGATTGATTTGGGCTGAGCTCCCATGTCGTGTCAGCGTAATTCCATTACTTGTCAGTCATTTTGGGGCTTGTTGGGAAACTTAGCCATTGATTTGGGCTGAGCTCCCATGTCGTGTCAGCGTAATTCCATTACTTGTCGGTCATTTTTGGGGCTTGTTGGGAACTTAGCGATTGATTTAGGCTGAGCTCTCATGTCGTGTCAGTGTAATTCCATTATTTGTCGGTCATTTTGGGGCTTGTTTGGAAACTTAGCCATTGATTTGGGCTGAGCTCCCATGTCGTGTCAGCGTAATTCCATTACTTGTCGGTCATTTTCGGGCTTGTTGGGAAACTTAGCGATTGATTTAGGCTGAGCTCTCATGTCGTGTCAGCGTAATTCCATTACTTGTCAGTCATTTTGGGGCTTGTTGGGAAACTTAGCGATTGATTTAGGCTGAGCTCTCATGTCGTGTCAGTGTAATTCCATTCGGTAGTTGCTTTGTGGAGTCTACACATTTACGTACAACGTTTTTAACTTCCTCAGTTGCATCATTCGTCCGTGACGTAAACTTCGTCGCTTGTTATTAATAATTATTCCTCTCTATGTTATCATGTCTGTGTGTCGTCAGTGGCCGAGCGGTTAGGCTGCCGGACTGGGGATCATGAGGTCCCAAGTTCGAATCCTAGCAAAGCTAGGTAGTGACTGCAAGCACTAGGTTAGGAGTAAAAACCTGCATCAGACTAGTGTCCTGGCCAGGATGTGATTATTGTCACCTGTTCCGCTTCATGCTATAGAAACATGGATAAGCTTTGGCTCTATAGGCCTTAAGGGCATTGAAGGAACTTTACTTTATTATCATGTTTATCAGACAAGACACATAAAACACTAACTATTTGCCAATATTACCCTCCGCTAAAGGCCCAAGAGCAGGAGAAGTAAGCCATTATCAGGAGGTGGGTTCCGAGTTAGTCCCATCGAAACCAGTGCCTAGTTCACTCGTGTGGCCTTTGAGAGAAGAGTTTTGAATAAAACAATCGAATGATTAGCCGATAGACAACCACCATGAACAAGTATGATGATATGAAAATGTCGATGAACTAAACACAATTATTCATTTCTCATTTTGATTATTATAAATTTTATTATTATTATTATTATTATTATTGATATTATTATTATTATTATTATTATTATTTATTATTATTATTATTATTATTATTATTATTATTATTATTATTATTATTATTATTATTATTATTATTATTGTTGTTAAGAATAAGGAAATATTATTATTATTATTATTATTATTATTATTATTATTATTATTATTATTATCATTATCATTGTTATTAGTATTATTATCATTATTATTATTATTATTATTATTATTATTACCATTATTATTAGTATTATTATCATCATCATCAGACATCATCATCATCATCATCATCATCATCATCATCATCACCACCACCATCATTATTATTATTATTATTATTATTAGCAACAACAACAATTATTAGTTATCTTAATATTATTCGTCAGCATTAGCATTAGAAGTACCCGAGACAGACACAGACCCAACCTTTGACAGCCATGCAGAGTATAGTAGACAGTAGTATAGTATAGAGAAAGAGAGAGAGAGAGAGAGAGAGAGAGAGAGAGAGAGAGAGAGAGAGAGAGAGAGAGAGAGAGAGAGAGAGAGAGAGAGAGAGAGAGAGAGAGAGAGCGAGAGAAAGAGAGAGAGAGAGAGAGAGAGAGAGAGAGAGAGAGAGAGAGAGAGAGAGAGAGAGAGAGAGAGAGAGAGAGAGAGAGAGAGAGAGAGAGAGAGAGAGACAGACAGACAGACAGACAGATAGATGACAGACAGCAGCAGGACCTTGCAGCAGACAGTAGTGAAAGACAGAGACTCGAGCAGCCAGCAGGAGCTAGCATGTTGACCAGGAACAGTCCAACTGGTGGTGGGTGGAGGAGGAGGAAGGAGGGGAAACGAGGAAGGGGAGAGGGGGAGAGGGGTGGGGGAGAGGGTGGGGGAGAGGGTGGGAGAGGGGTGGGGGAGAGGGTGGGGGAGAGGGTGGGGGAGAGGATGGGGGAGAGGATGGGGGAGAGGGTGGGGGAGAGGGTGGGGGAGATACAGTAGACAGTATTATGAAGCAAGTTTAGAATTTTCAGACAGAGACTTCATGACTTCAATATAACCAAAGTGATATAATAAGCACAAAGTAAAGTAATGAGAAAAACAAACATCAGACAGATAGACAGACAGCCCAGACCCCCCTTTTCCCTCTCCCCCCGTAAAAAGGGTGGCAAAGCAAAACGAAAATATCGACATTAAAAAATCATCATCATCACCACCACCGCCATCATCATCATCAATTATCATTATAATTATTTCCATTATTATTATTATCCCAACCGCAACATCAAATAACAATAGAAAACAACAACAACAATACACATTCAAAAAATAAAACAAGGAAATATAGCCATTATTATTCTTATTATTATTATTATTATTATTATTATTACCATTATTATTAGTATTATTATCATCAACAAAATAACACCATCATCATCATCAGACAACACCAAGAACAGACCAACAACTAATTCTTCGTCATCAACATCAACATCATCATCATAACCACATCAACATTCATTATTATTATTACTAACAACCTTTGGCCATGGAAAGCAGAACTGAAACAATTTTTTTCACCACAAAACAACGTGTCCAGTTGCATTATTGCAGGAACAGTCCAATTGGTGCTTGAATTATCATTATTATTATTACTTGGTTTGGTGAAGGTAGGACAATGTTAATTTTATCATTGTTTGCTTGGTTTGAAGGTGGGGCAGCATTTTCCATCTATAGTTTTATCATTTTTTAGGTCAATTTTATCATTTTTGTATCATTTTTGTTACGTTGTCGTAGCAAAGTCAGTGATGGAAATGTGTAATCACGACGACGACACATTTTAAAGCTTTGGTTGGCCCAGGTGTTTTCTTGTTCCAAGGATGTTGTTCTTTTGGAAAAGTACTTATTCTCCTCTCCTCACTTGACTCATGTGTGAATGAGTATCCAGGTATAGGTAGAGAAAGATCTCGACAGAATGTGAGTAGAAAGAGTTTAAAAAACAGACTGTTTTACAGTATGCTGCCCAGGGAATTGAGACAGAGTTTGAATGAAATAGTGTGCTCGAGGGTGGGGGGGTGTTTTTCTTGTTCCAAATTATGGGGGGAGATAATATGTTATCGTATAAAATTTCATGAGTATTCCTTGTATTTTGCTCACGAAAACTCCAGATTCTCTTTCCAACTGAGAGATTTTTTTTGGCCTTTTTATTCTCCCTCAGGTAAGCCTGTTCTGTTGTGGAGATATGGACTATAAATCCATCTTCTACTTTCTTTTTTTAATTTTTAACCAGACTGTCTGTACTGTGAATACGAACCCTGACAAATGTGTGTACATAAACCGTATATGAAACAGTATTGGAACTTTCTATGTCAAAGATATAAGAAAAAGATAAAGACATTCAATATTATACAGGGTGTCTGCAAGGTCACCAGACCATTCTTACAGTTATCTATATTTAAAAAGCTGAACGATTTTAATTTTGACAGCTTATATCTCAGAAACCACTGCACCCACAACCTTCATATTTCGCAGGTGGATTTCAAATAGCCTGCTTTAGGTTCATAGCGAATTAACTCTTGGATCAAATCAGTATTTCAATTGACTGGAAAAGAAGATTGTTTTGCGTCTGATTCACGAAACTTTTATTGTTACTAGATCTAAATTCTCCATTTCCGGTCATTGGAATAAAAGGCCCGCGTAACTTCAGTATACTAATGTGATCTAATAATCGTACTTGATATCACCCGTAACCGATACAATGGTTTCTGAGTTGGCCACAGTCAAATTTCAAGAGATCCAGCTTTATGATAAAGAGATGATCTTTCTCCAGGCTGCACTGTCCTGGCATTTTCTGTTTCCTTCCAATATGTTAAATTTCTATGCTTCAATGCCTCTTGTATACCTTTTTCCCACTTTCTCCGAGGTCTGCCTTTTGATCTTTTACCTCAGGCTTTAGCATTGTATACTGATTTAGCTATTACATTGTCATTCATTCTGTTTACATGCCCAAACCATCTCAATTGATATATTTCTATCTAAGTTTTTATGCCATCTGCTTTGGTGTGATCTTTTATTGTTGTGTTTCTAATTTTGTCTCTTTTACTTTTCCCCACTACTCTTCTTAGATATTTCATTTCAGCTGCCTACATTCTACTGTATTTCCTATGGTCTAAGGTCCAGGTTTCATTGCCATTTACGGACATGCTTGATTTGCTTAGTTTATCCTCGTGGTGCTTAGGCAGCACATAAGGCCAACACAGTGGATCGCCATTGAACACGATCAGATGTCAACTTTGTCATCTGCCCCCCCCACGTCCATCCCTGGGTCTCCTCCAGGGTTCTAGCGGGTGACCTCTCTTTCTCGGACCCTGCGGGATCCATCTGCAATAACGTTATATCTCAAAATTTGAAGTTTTGAGAAAAAAAAGGGGTTTAAAGTTTCTCAAGCTCTTAATTATCTTTAAGCAACAACAAAAACACACAACAAACCCCAACTTGCAACATGATTAAACTACCAAAAATAGGAATGTTTTACTTAGGTTTGGGGGCATACAACAATTTGATACACAAGGAGTTGATTCTGTTTTTATCATTCAACTGATTGTCCAATTTTCATCCAATTTGGAGATGCGACAATTTTGCTCTATACCAGCGACATGACGTGTGTGTGTGCACAGATTTTCTTTGGGTAAACATGGCTCGGGGAGGAGGTTGGTGGGGGGCGAAATGGATAGCAAGTAGAAGTTGTTGTTGTTGTTGTTGTTGTTGTTGTAGTTGCTGCTGCTGTTGTT
>JAXRKP010001839.1:72500-82500 GCA_037039925.1 Doris montereyensis
AGCACTGGCGTGGGAATAAAAACCTGCGTCAGACTAGCGTCCTGGCCAGGAGGGTATTATTGTCACCTGTTCTACTTGCCGCTATAGAAACCGAGATAAGCTGCGGCTCTATAGGTCTTAAGGGCCTTTACTTGTTTTTTTTCCATAAATTATGCTTGTATATCATCATATGTATATTATAAAAATACAGTCAATGTGTTAACAATTTAGTCAGTGTTTTCACAATTTATAAGTATCTAGTACTTAAGACATACTAAAGGCTACCAGACTGGAGATCACGAGACCCCGGCTTCAAATCCTACCAAAGCTTGGCCAGATATCATGTTCCTTGGGAAATACATTGAACACGCATTTCACCCAGTCGACCCAGGGACTCACTTGTTAGTAAATTACCTGCCTCAGACTAGCGTCCTGTTTAGAGGTGATTATTACTGTTCCGCTTCACGCTATAGAAACCAGGATAAGCTATAAGCTCCGACTCTATTGGCCGTAATGGCCTTGTGTGAACTTCAAATTTAGACTTGGTGATACAGTCTGATTTCCTGCAAAATATCTAAAAATAGTTTTCAGATCAATCTCTCGGTAGGGTTTGTAAATATTTTCTTACGGACTCATATTATTTCAAATGCATATCAACCAGATTGAAGCACTTTATCAAACATCATGAACATTAACTTGATGAAGGTGTTCCAGTTAAAGCAGAACTAGCATTTGATCGGTGAAGAGAATAGACAAATAAGAAGATAAAAAGAGGAACTTAACATCCTATTTGTCTAGTCCCTAGCAAACAGGCTCTTTAAATAAGACAACAACATAGCCATCATCGTTGGTATATTCATATCTATAATTACAATATTTGATACTAATATGTTTTATAATATAATGTATATTATAAAAAAAATTTAAATTGTAAGTTATGATTACTTCGTCAAATTAAAGATAAAAGATAAAGATAAATTTTAAGTCCGTGTTTCTGCATCAGTGAAGGTTTCTCACTGACAGTCCATCCTTGATTATGCCCTCAGTAGGCCATTTCATTCAAAGTCCTTCTCACGTACCTCATGGGGAGAATACTACAGTATAGCAGCCTGTTGGGCGCTTCATGCTAACACTCTCACGAGATGTTTCTCTACTTGTAGCTGTGGGCGCTCATTCACAACTGAGTCAAGTGAAGAGTGAAGTACCTTTCCTAAGAGTACAACGTTGTGATAAAACAGCTCCCGCCCCCCTCCCTCCCCCGCCCCCGCCCCCGCCCCCTCACTTGTTGTGCCAACCAGCGGTGAGTTTGAACGATTCGAGCAGCGTTGTGTTTGGAGTTTCTCTCCCCGTATAAGCTAAAACTACAGGAAAACCAATTCTTCTATTTTTAGTGAATTTCAGTAGTCGATCTTTGAGACAATCAAAGACAGGATAAGCTTGCTGCACGCTTGTAGACTATGCAAGATGGTCACCGTTTAATGTAAACATTATGATTTTTAAACTTACTTATGAGCAACAGAATGTAATTTCCATCTTCGGATGAATAAAGGTATTATTATTATTATCATTATTATTATTATTATTATTATTATTATTATTATTATTATTATTATTATTATTATTATTATTATTATTATTATTATTATTATTATTATTATTATTATTATTATTATTATTATTATTGTTGTTGTATCGTAATGAAAGGTCTGGTGGTCCTGATGTTTTTAAGGGTGATCATGACACACATTCTTATCTGACTAATGTAACTGTCCATTGCAAAGTTACTGTCGATGATCACGCTGAAATGACTTACGTTGTTTGAATAATTGAATAACCAGTAATGATAAATACAAAAAGGATAATATTGATAGTAAAAGTAATAAAACAACAATAATAATAATATAATAATAATAATAATAATAATAATAATGATGATGAGGATGAGGATGATGATGATGATGATGATGATGATGATGATGATGATGATGATTTCAACAATAATAATAATAATAACAATAATGATAATAATAATATTATTGTAAAAATGACAACTAAGACAACAACAACAACAACATCAACAATGATAATTTTGTTGCTGTAAAATTGTCACGCGCAAGGCAAATAAGTATACTACATGTATTGACATTACTGCAATAAGTGGATTCATGATGGTAAAGCCTTCAAGCTACTACATAATCAACTCAAGTTGTGAAGACTAACAAGGTCAAAGTACACGAGGCAATGATAATAATAATAATAATAATAATAATAATAATAATAATAATAATAATAATAATAATAATAATAATAATAATAATAATAATAATAATAAAATAATAATAATAATAATAATAATAACAATAATAATAATAATAATAATAACAATAATAATAATAATAATAATAATAATAATAATAATAATAATAATAATAATAATAATAATAATAATAATAATAATAATAACAATAAACAATAATAATAATAATAATAATAATAATAATAATAATAATAATAATAATAATAATAATAATAATAATAATAATAATAATAATAATAATAATAATAATAATAATAATAATAATAATAATAATAATAATAATAATAATAATAATAATAATAATAATAATAATAATAATAATAATAATAATAATAATAATGTTAATAATAGTAATAATATGTAACATAAAAATGCTTACTGAGAATGGTGATGAAGCCTACCGCCACCCAAACGGTGAGGCACATACCCACTGAACCAGCACCGCGCAGAACTCCAATGGGACTTATAAAAATACCAGAACCTTGAAACGAAACAATGATTATTATATTACTATCATTATCATGAACCAGTTTGGAAAAGAAGAAAAAAACGCCATGATAATTTACAATGTTCGTGGACTGGTAATCTACTGTTATAAGATAGGATAAGATGAGATAAGATGAGATACATTTTTTTACTGATCTCAGATGAGAAAATTGCCTTGGTTACATGATACAATTTTACAAAGCTACAAACAAATTTCTGTCTACACATTAAAACACAACTAGAATAGGTACACAAAGGGGAGTAAGTGAGGTGAATGGAAAAATTCGATCGATCGTAGACATTTAGTTATACTGTCACATTACAAATACAATTCACATTCAGACATTCTATCTAATATAACATAGAAAAACACAAATGTATGTGAATGTAGATGGACATATGATGAGCATTGTCAGTCATCATCTGTGCTCAGCTTGCAGCAATCTTATTGCATTTTCTGAAAACTTTAAAAACCCTCTACAGGGCAGGGTCAGATTGATATAGAAAGTCAATAAGAAGACATTTTCGTACCATTGATGTCCTTGAAGTAGATATCGAAAAAGTCCAGATTGTACTTCGGGCTAATAAACATTAAAGTGGGAGATTAAACACTTCAGCTATCGTTGTATTGACTTTTTTACTATGAAGTAAATATATCAACATTTTAAATGTTATGTCAATGCCAGTTGATAAATAACGACCTAAATATTGCATTCTTTGGACCATGAAAACATGGCGCAAAAGTTTTCTCAATGTTATCAGGAGCGTTTCTTTATATCCGGGTAGTGGTGTGACGTCTAAAGTTTGCAGAGGAGGAGGAAGAACTGATTCCTGATCCTTTGTTTGTTGATTTGTTTGTATTGCTTTTGTATTTCTTTAATTGTAGCTTGAGGTGTCTCTTATCGCCCGCCCCGCCCACTCCACCCCCACCCCCATCCCTTTTTATCTATCAAGGTGTTTCACCTGTTACAGCCCGTTCGACCTGCTGTCTGTGATATTTTTAATGCCTCCATATTGTTTTGGGTAAAAAACCGAGTTCGGTAAAGGTCTTAGTAAGCTAGTCGTAAGTAGTCGTAGCAGTCATCTCTGTGGCGACAGACATAACATGAGCCTCTTTGTGAACACAATTCCTCGTCTGGATTCTAGGGATTCTAGTCAAAAAACAAAACAAACACAAAAAATAAAAAAAAACCCAATCCAAGCCGAAATGATTTAGTTTCTTCCCATAACACAAAGTTACTTAATATGATGCGAATGTGTTTTCTTTTGCTAAAAGAGCAACCCACAACGACTTTGTTTTTAAGTTACAGTTAACATTCCATGATTATGTAACTTCATAAATGTCATATATTTGTTTGTATCGTTGCCTTTTCCTTCTATCGTGGCTATGTCTAGGAGAAGTCAACTGGGGTAGAAAGCGTGGCTGTCTCTATGACGGAGTCAACTGGGGATAGAAACGTGGCTGTGTCTTTGACGGAGTTTACAGGGATAGAAAAGTGGCTGTATCTATGATGGGTTTACAGGGATAGAAAAGTGGCTGTATCTATGACGGAGTTTACAGGGATAGAAAAAGTGGCTGTATCTATGACGGAGTTTACAGGGATAGAAAAGTGGCTGTATCTATGACGGAGTTTACAGGGATAGAAAGTGGCTGTATCTATGACGGAGTTTACAGGGATAGAAAAGTGGCTGTATCTATGATGGAGTTTACAGGGATAGAAAAGTGGCTGTATCTATGACGGAGTTTACAGGGATAGAAAAGTGGCTGTATCTATGACGGAGTTTACAGGGATAGAAAAGTGGCTGTATCTATGACGGAGTTTACAGGGATAGAAAAGTGGCTGTATCTATGACGGAGTTACAGGGATAGAAAAGTGGCTGTATCTATGACGGAGTTTACAGGGATAGAAAAGTGGCTGTGTCTATGACGGAGTCAACTGGGATAGAACACGTGGCTGTGTCTATGACGGAGTCAACTGGGATAGAACACGTGGCTGTATCTATGACGGAGTCTGCAAGGATAGAAAAGTGGCATCTTGGGAGTCTACAAAGGAGAACACGTCGGCTGTATCTATGACAGGTCTACAAGGATAAGCAATGGCTGTATCTATGATGGGTCTACAAGGATAGAACACGTGGCTGTATCTATGACAGGTCTACAAGGATAGAAAACGTGGCTATGTCTGTTGAGGTCTACAAGGATGAACACGTGGCTATGTCTATGACGGAGTCAACTGGGATAGAACACGTGGCTATGTCTATAGCAACGGGTCAACTGGGATAGAACACGTGGCTGTATCTATGACGGAGTCCAACTGGGGTAGAACACGTGGCTGTCTATCTGACGAGTCAACTGGGGTAGAACACGTGGCTGTATCTATGACGGAGTCAGCTGGGATAGAACACGTGGCTATGTCTTGACAGAGTCAACTGGGGTGGCTGCGTGGCTGTATCTATGGCGGGTCAGCTGGAGTAGAACACGTGGCTGTATCTATGACGAAGATCAACTGGTGGGCTGCACGTGGCTATATCTATGACGGAGTCAACTGGGGTAGAACACGTGGCTGTATCTATGTCAACAGAATTAGAACACGTGGCTGCATCTGTAATGGAGTCAACTGGGGTGAAACACGTGGCTATCTACATCTATGACGTACCTCTGTGTGGAGGTCAACTGGGGTAGACACATTGGCTATATCTATTGGAGTCAACTGGGGTGCTGCACGTGGCTATATCTATGACAGAGTCAGCTGGGGGTAGAACCGTGGCTATATCTATGACAGAGTCAACTGGGGTAGAGACACGTGGCTATATCTATGACGGGTCAACTGGGGGTAGCTGCAGTGGCTACATCTTTGACGGAGTCAACTGGGATAGAACACGTGGCTATATCTTTGACGGAGTCAACTGGGATAGAACACGTGGCTATGTCTTTGACAGGTCAACTGGATAGAACACGTGGCTATCTGTGACTGAGTCAACTGGGATAGAACTACGTGGCTATGTCTTTGACTGAGTCAACTGAGGATGGGAACACATGGCTGTATCTATGACCAGGTCAACTGGGATGAACACGTGGCTGTATCTATGACTGAGTCAACTAGGATAGAACACGTGGCTGTATCTATGACGGAGGTCAACAGGGATAGAACCTATGGCTGTATCTATGACGGAGTCAACTGGGATAGAACACGTGGCTGTATCTATGACGGAGTCAACTGGGATAAGGCTACGTGGCTATATCCTTTGACGGAGTCAACTGGGATAGAACACGTGGCTGTATCTATGACGAGTCAACTGGGATGAAGGCCACGTGGCTATGTCTTTGACGGAGTCAACTGGGGTAGAACACGTGGCTGTATCTATGACGGAGTCAACTTCAAGATTAGAACACGTGGCTACATCTATGGCTATATCTGTGGCGAGGTCAACTGGGGTAGAACACGTGGCTATATCTTTGACGGAGTCAACTGGGGTAGAACACGTGGCTATATCTTTGTGAGTCAACTGGGAGGTCGGGGGTGAGCTGCGGTATTATATCTATGTCTTTGGCTACGTCATATCTGGGATAGAACACGTGGCTATATCTATGACGGCTATGTCTTTCAGTCAACTGGGATAAGAACACGTGGCTGTATCTATGACAGAATCAGCTGGGATAGAAAAGTGGCTGTATCTATGACAGAGTCAACTGGGATAGAACACGTGGCTGTCTATCTATGACGTGGCTGTATCAACTGAGGTAGAACACGTGGCTGTACATATGACGGAGTCAACTGGGATAGAAAAGTGGCTGTATCTATGACGGAGTCTACAAGGGATAGAAAACGTGGCTATCTGTAATGACGGAGTCTACAAGGATGAAGCAATGGCTGTATCTGTCTATGACCCGGAGTCTACAGGGATACAAGACGTGGCTGTATCTATGACAGGAGTCTACAAGGATAGAACACGTGGCTGTGTCTATGAGCCAGGTCTACAGGGATAGAACACGTGGCTGTGTCTATGACAGAGTCTACAAGGATAGAACACGTGGCTGTGTCTATGACGAGTCAACTGGGGTAGAAAACGTGGCTGTGTCTATGACGGAGTCAACAGGGATAGAACTATGGCTGTGTCTATCAATGAGTCAACAGGGATAGAAACTATGGTTTTGTCTATGATGTAGTCAGAGTGGAATGTAAACCATGGCTGTGTCTGTGAAGTCCACACGGATAGAAAACGTGGCTGTTTTTATAAAAGGAGTCAACCGGGATAGATTACTGGCTTTGTCTATGAAGGAGTCAAGTGAGATATAAACCACAGTTTTGTCTATCAAAGGTCAACAGAGATAGCAATGTGGCTGTGTCTATCAAGGAGTCAATAGAGATACAAAACGTGGCTGTGTCTATCAAGGAGTCAACAGAGATGAAAAACGTGGCTATGTCTATGAAGGAATCCAGCAAGGATAGAACCATGGCTGTGTCTATGAAAGAGTCAACAGGGATATACACCATGTCTGTTTCTATGAAGGGATCAATAAGACTAGAACAATGACCCTGTCTATAAAAGGAGTTAACTGGGTTAGAACCATGGCTCTGTCTATAACGGAGTCAACAGGCATAGAACCATTGAGGTGTCTATGGAAGGAGTCAAAAAAGGCTAGAACTATGACAATGTGTATGAAGGAGTCAACTGGGCTACAACCATGCCTGTGTTATATAAAAGGGTCAACTGGGCTAGAACTATGGCTGTGTCTATGAATGAGTCAACAATGCTAGAACAATGGCTGTGTCTAGGAACGAGTCAGCTGGGCTAGAACCATGACTGTGTCTATAAAGGAGTCAACTGGGCTAGAACTATGGATGTGTCTATAAAGAGTCAACTGGGCTAGAACTATGGCTACATCTATGAAAAAGTCAACTGGGCTAGAATTATGGCTGTGAAGAGTTAACTGCGATAAGACCATAGCTGTGTCTATGAAGGAGCCAATTGGGCTAAAACCATGGCTGTGTCTATAAAAGGAGTCAACTGGGCTAAAACTATGGCTGTGTCTATAAAGAGTCAGCTGGGCTAGAACTATGGCTGTGTCTATAAAGGAGTCAATGGGCTAGAACTATGGCTGTGTTTATAAAAGGAGTCAACCGGGCTAGAACTATGGCTGTGTCTGGAGTCAGCCGGGCTAGAACTATGGCTGTGTCTATAAAGAGGTCAACCGGGCTAGAACTATGGCTGTGTCTATAAAGGAGTCAACCGGGCTAGAACTATGGCTGTGTCTACGGAGTCAACCGGGCTAGAACTATGGCTGTGTTTATAAAGGAGTCAACCGGGCTAGAACTATGGCTGTGTCTATAACCCAGGTCAACCGGGCTAGAACTATGGCTGTGTTTATAAAGCAGTCAATCAGGCTGGGAACTATGGCTGTGTCTATCAAGGAATTAACCGGGCTAAAACTATGGCTGTGTCTATGAAGGAGTCAACCGGGCAAGAACTATGGCTGTGTCTATCAAGGAGTCAACAAGACTAGAAACATGACTTTGTCTATAAAAAAAAATCAACAGGGTTAGAACCATGACTCCGTTTATAACAGGTCAACAGGTATCAGAAGACAATTGCAGCTAGAACTATGGATGTGTCTAGGAACGAGTCAACTGGGCTAGAACTATGGATGTGTATATAAAGGAGTCAACTGGGCTAGAAATATGGATGTGTATATAAAGGAGTCAACCGAAGCAAGAATTATGGCTGTGTTTATGAACGAGTCAACTGGGCTAGAACTATGGATGTGTATATAAAGGAGTCAACCGAAGCAAGAACCATGTCTGTGTTTATGAAGGAGTCAACTGGGCTACAACCATGGATGTGTTTATAAAGGAGACAGAACCATGTCTGTGTTTATGAAGGGTCAACTTAGAACCATGGTTGTGTTTATGAAGGAGTCAACTGGGTTAGAACCATGGCTGTGTTTATGAAGGAGTCAACTGGGCTAGAACCATGGCTGGGTTTAGGAAGGAGTCAACTGGGCTAGAACTATGGCTGTGTTTATGAAAGAGTCAACTGGGCTAGAACTATGGCTGTGTATATGAAGGAATCAACTGGCTACAACCATGGCTGTGTTTATGAAGGAGTCAACTGGGCTAGAACTATGGCTATGTCTATGAAGGAGTCAACCGGGCTAGAACTATGGCTGTGTATGAAGGAGTCAACCGGGCAAGAACCATGGCTGTGTTATGAAGGGGTCAACCAGGCTAGAACCATGGCTGTGTTATGAAGGGGTCACCAGGCTAGAACCATGGCTGTGTTCATGGAAGGAGTTAACCGGGCAAGACCTATGACTGTGTCTATGAAGGAGTTGGGGGCAAATATTATGGCTGTGTTTATGGAAAAGGAGTCAACCGGGCAGAACCATGGCTGTGTTATGAAGGGTCAACCAGGCTAGAACCATGGCTGTGTTATGAAGGGGTCAACCAGGCTAGAACCATGGCTGTGTTAGGGTCAGAAGGTCACTCAGGCTAGAACCATGGCTGTGTCTATGAAGGAGTCCAACCGGGCTAGAAACTATGGCTGGGTTTATGAAGGAGTCAACCGGGCTAGAACCATGGCTGTGTTTATGAAGGAGTCAACCGGGCTAGAACCATGGCTGGGTTTAGGAAGGGCTGAGCGATGGGAAGTTTACTATTAAAAAAAAACAAAACGATGATTGACTTGTACGTGACCATTAAATTCGCTGTATTTAAAAGCAATACATACAAGTCATTCATGAAATAAAACTGTTATCATTGAATGCATATGTCAATTCAACGATTACAAATGAATAAATATACGTAATAATAACATCGACTCTGTGTTTTAAAAACCAACCAATCGTAGATCCAACTACTATAGACACCGCGCTTAGAAATCCTAATTGCCTCTTCAGCTCAACTTTGCCGACTTCCAGCTCTACTTCCGGCATGTTGGCACTTGTTAATCTCCGTAGGAATCGCACTGAAATCTGCAAATACGATATTATGAGATCATTACTACCCATATCACTGTAATAAAGGTGTTATGAATAATAAAAGTGCAGAAACATGAATCCGTGTTCAACTTTTTGATAAAGCTCAAGGAAATTTACTCAACAAAAAAATTGACATACCAAAAAAAAAAGAGAGAAAAAGATAGAAAGAACATGATGACAACAATAACATGTTAAAAAAAAATAACATGACGACAATAATAATATGTTAAAACTAATAA
>JAXRKP010000184.1:0-5000 GCA_037039925.1 Doris montereyensis
TACACTCGATAAAAGTTACCCAGCTTGCTTTGCTATTTTCTTATTTGTTATGGTCTATGACCTCTCTGACTATGCTATTCATGTAAGGCACAGCAACATATTGATGCAGGCAGTTACGCTTGATTTACTCATGTTTATTTGATACAGGACGTACATATTGGATGGGATCTACGTATTGAGCATAAACATCTATGTTGTTTCGAAATCCATTGGCCTTCCTGGACAATTTTGAATGTTCCTGTGTTTGTGTGCATAGATTGTGTCTGTCAGTTAGTTTATGTGCATTATTACCCGCAATTTATTTTTATTTAGATTTAACAAGAATCGCTTTATCTTGTTATATAAAATTGAATACTCTTTCGTAATCTGAATCTAAGGATATTGTCAACAGGAGGCACCGATATACAAAAATTCCCGGATAGCAATAGAAGGCTTCAAACCATCTCGTGAATCTTCTCTATATTCTAACTTTGAAAGCACAATGGCGTTTTCCTCACAATGTTTAAGAAATGTAAATATTGATTTATGGTGAATGAATGTGTATGAAGCCAAACTGATTTGTCTATAATTATTCTATCTGTGTTAATTTTTTTATGTACATTGTTTCACCGCAACTATTTATTTAGCCACCTTTGAATTTGTGTATACTTCTCCTAAAATCTAAACATTTAATGATTAACTAAGCTAAATTTGTTTTTAATTTGAATGCATTGATGTATTGTTTTATTTTTCAAACGGAAGATGTGATAAACAAGTATAATTTCCTTTTTTTTAAAGGATCAACAATTGTCCTCTGGTTTAAAAGAAAGCCACAAGCCTCCACTGGTTTCAAGCCGCCACCCCCCCCCCCCCCCTGATGTATCGTCTAGATTCAAAGCTTGCCCTAAACTGTAGATGGTGTGATACAAATTTGCAATTGAGTCTGTTCTGGTCGGAAATGGGAAAAAAGGGAGGGGGCCTGTACGCGCTCTGGATCTGAAATTCTGAAAATAATAATAGTATCTTGCAAGTATCATTGATAAGATAAGAGGAATGTGATCACATTTAAACAAAAGAACAATAAATTAAATTTGACGTTCACCAGACACAATGACACATTTATCCTTGTAATACGTTAACCGGTCATATGAGGCACGACAGCAAGCAATTAGTTTTTTTCTTCTTCTGTAAACCGGTTATATGATTACAAATCATGCCTTTATCATAAAAGTTAGTATCCGTTTGGATATTTCTGGGTGTTTTTCTTTCACACTGTCTGCAGCTCTTTGAATCTTCTCATTTACCATTTTCCCATCGATTGCAGCAACAATTTCGTCTCTTGTTTGTGTGCCTCGTTTGCGATGAAACGATCCCTCGGATTGCTTCAAGACACAGCAAAAAGCAAACTCTGTTATTGAGGGGTGGCTGAGGAACTGCGCCATGCGAATCATCTCAGAAAATAAATCGCTTTTGAGGTCTTCATAAAATACAGGCAAAACTGGACCCGTGTAGTTAAAAGCTTCATTGAAGACTGTGCTCCACATGGCTAATCCGTTGACAAGAGAAGAATTTAAGCTGGCAGTGTCTGACGTGTTGATGTGAATGTAACCCGTGTGGTCATTGGTCAGCGTTAGACTGAGTTGTGCCAACCAGGCGTCCAACGGGTTCCTTAAGAGTACGATCACGCGACTGAACCTGAGTAGAGGAATGTATATCGAGGACTTAAGCAGACAGCCGTGCGTTTTGACAACGATAACACGTTTGACATGACCCTCGTACGGAAAACCACCACGTTGCAAACTGTAGTCGTTGAAAACGGAACCAGTGGGAACACCTGTCAGCTGTTGCAGGAGATGTCTCACCCAGGTGTTTCCGGAGCCAGGAGAGCTCAACAGGGCAGTGGATGGAAATGTCATGGCGACAGGTCTAAGAGGTCGGGGACAAGTTGAGTTGATTGACGTCGCAACGGGAACCGCAGTGTAAGTTCCAGACCGGAGTACCAGTTTAGATAAAGATTGACTTGATGAGCAGTTGAGACGTATTATGGGTTTGGTCTCAGTGGTGTTCCTTGACGATTCGAGCTTAGTAGGATTCTTTAAAAAACTATCAAGGATATTCAGCGTAGAGCTGTTGGTATACATCAACTTTGAATCCCTGAAATAGATGATCTTCAACACAAAAACTATCACGAAGCTAATTCCCAAAACTTTGAATGCCTTCGATTTGATGAAAGAAGTAATCTGGGAAAGCATTGTAAGAAACTTCATGTCTTGAAATTTGTCTGAAATGGTCAATAAAAAAATGTTTAAAAATCTGGATTTAAAAACCTATAACATAGATGGTAGTTAGCGATTGTTCATTTCAAGCACGTCATGTGAACTGAAGGGATCAATCGACCGAATCAGTTGGATAAGTCTAAATAATCTCTACGAAAATGTGTTTGTGGACAAGGGAAAAGGAAAAAAAGAGGGCTTCTGTCTGTTTTTCTGTCTGACTGTGTTTTGGCTGGCTATGTGCCTGTTTATTTTTGTATCCTTTGTAGTAGTAATCGTAGTAGTAGTAGTAGTAGTAGTAGTAGTAGTAGTAGTAGTAGTAGTGGTAGTAGTAGTAGTAGTAATAGTAGTACTAGTAATAGGGGTAATAGATGGATAGTAGTAGTAGTAGTAGTAGTAGTAGTAGTAGTAGTAATAGTAGTAGTAGTAGTAGTAGTAGTAATAGTAATATTAGTAGTAATGGTAGTAGAAATATGAACTGGATAAATAAATAACTTGTCTTTTGGATTATTTAAAGCAAATATATTTATATTTAATTTTGGATTGAGTTTTCTACTTTTTGGAATATCTTTGATACATACAGGATATTATATTCCAGTCATATTAATTTTATCTTCATACATTTTATATTTTGTTAATCTATCTACATGATCATCAGCTGGATATAATTTTGCTAGTACAGACCATATAAAACATTTGTTATCATTTACATTTTTAACGTTAATTATATTATGTGATTTATATTGAGTCGGAATATGAGATGATGCTTTTAGATGACTAACTTTGTATACTTTTACTTCTGATTGAATTATTTTATCAAACACAGAACCACTCCCTCTTTCTTGAAAATTATCGACCCATGTATTAAAAGTATTTGGTAGATTATTAAGACATTTATTAATATTAATCTTAGATTTTATAGTTTCTATTAGTGAATTGTAATAAACTGTTACTTTATCAAATGCTAATGGTGTTCTAAATTCACAAGTTAAAAATGTTTTGAGTTATATTGGTATGTTAGTTAAATAAACTTTTTCTTCAAGTTCTTTAATATATTCAATATAATTCTCTTCATCTATATCATCAATAATATATTCTTTAATAATATCATTAAATTTTTTAGTTTTTATAAAAGTCATTTTATTAGGAAACTTTTTTTATAGGATTTTTGATAATTACTTTGACAATTTGGATTTCTTTCAATAAACGCATTATACGCTTGTTTATATTTTTCTTGATTAATTTTATAATGATTGCATTTTATTGTTTTCCTACAAGTTATACATGCAGAATTTACTCCACATGGTTTAGTATTGTTTTTTTATGATATCTATCAATGGTTTTAAAAATACAACATTTGGAGCAGGTTTTTCCTTTATCCAGTTGATTAGAAATATTTTAGTTTGTAATCTTTATTTTTTGTAATTCTTTCTCATAAAAAACCTAGTAATATCGCTCCTTTTAAGTTTAATTTTATATGTAATTGGATTTGTATATATAATTATATCTATCTTAAATATTTCTGTAGTCCAATTTTGTTCATATCCTTTCTTAAATGTGTTTTTATATTGTGATATTCTTACCTTATCACCAACTTTATATTGTGTGATTTCACCAAAACTTTATATTGTGTTATTTACATTATCACCAACTTTATATTGTGTGATTCTTACATTATCACAAACTTTATTTATATTGTGTTATTATTACATTATCACCAACTTTACATTATCACCAACTTTATATTGTGTTATTCTTACATTATCACCAACTTTATATTGTGTTATTCTAACTTTATATTGTGTTATTATCACCAACTTTATATTGTGTTATTCTTACATTATCACCAACTTATTGTGTTATTCTTACATTATCACCAAACTTTATATTGTGATTCTTACATTATCACCAACTTTATATTGTGTGATTCTTACATTATCACCAACTTTATACTTGGATTTCTTGCTTTCACATGGATCGTCTTTAAAATTCGATTTTTTTTTCTTTTTCATTTCCTTTCTTACTTCCTTCAGTATGTATCATTTTAATTATATTATCAAATGTGTTATTATATTCGTTAATTAATTGTTCTAATACATCATAATATTTAGTAGTATTATAAGCAGCAATTTTTATTTTAATTCTTTAAGAGTTGGGTTAAATCTTTCAATAACACAGGATCTGCTTTATTTTTGGACTGTATATAATTCTACATTGTTTAATGTATGCGTTTTTCATATTTTATTGAAGAATTCAGTTCCTTTATCCACCCAAATCTTTCCAGGTTTTCTTTCTGTAAATAATATTTGAAAATTATTAGTAACTCCTAATCCTGTTTTTGTTTTGTTTTTAAAAGGTATAGCCCAGACATATTTTGAAAATATATCTATAACTGTTAAAAAATATGTATAGTGTTTATTTTGTTTTGAGTATTTTTGCATATCTATAAGATCAGCAGCTCATATTTGATCAACACCATACACAACGACTTTTTCTTTTTTTGAAATTTCTTAATTATTTGTTTATGGAGTCCGTTGGCTAATTCTGTAGTTAGAGGTTGTCCTAGTCATTTAGCTTTGGCGAAGCCTGGACTTTGTCTATCGACTCACATATTTTAATTCAATAGCTCCCTGGCTAAACTTTTTTATTCACCCATTGATTAATACTTTTTGGTTTTAACATTATCATATATCCAACATTTTTTTATCACATATTATATAATTATCTTTAAACTTTTTATGTTTATCA
>JAXRKP010000184.1:15000-30000 GCA_037039925.1 Doris montereyensis
ATTTAGACACATTGTCCTTTTCATTTAGACACATAATCCTTTTCATTTAGCCACATTGTCCTTTTCCTTTAGACCCATTGACACATTGTCCTTTTCATTTAGACACATTGTCCTTTTCATTTAGACACATTGTCCTTTTCATTTAGACACATTGTCCTTTTCATTTAGCCACATTGTCCTTTTCCTTTAGACCCATTGACACATTGTCCTTTTCATTTAGACACATTGTCCTTTTCATTTAAACACATTGTCCTTTTCATTTACACACATTGTCCTTTTCATTTAGCCACATTGTCCGTTTCCTTTAGACCCATTGACACATTGTCCTTTTCATTTAGACACATTGTCCTTTTCATTTACACACATTGTCCTTTTCATTTACACATTGTCCTTTTCATTTAAACACATTGTCCTTTTCATTTACACACATTGTCCTTTTCATTTACACACATTGTCCTTTTCATTTACACACATTGTCCTTTTCATTTACACACATTGTCCTTTTCATTTAGACTCATTGTCCTTTTCATTTACACACATTGTCCTTTTCCTTTAGACCCATTGACACATTCTCCTTTTCATTTACACACATTGTCCTTTTCATTTAGACACATTGTCCTTTTCATTTAGACACATTGTCCTTTTCATTTACACACATTGTCCTTTTCATTTACACACATTGTCCTTTTCCTTTAGACCCATTGACACATTCTCCTTTTCATTTACACATTGTCCTTTTCCTTTAGACCCATTGACACATTCTCCTTTTCATTTACACACATTGTCCTTTTCCTTTAGACCCATTGACACATTCTCCTTTTCATTTACACATTGTCCTTTTCCTTTAGACCCATTGACACATTCTCCTTTTCATTTACACACATTGTCCTTTTCCTTTAGACACATTGTCCTTTTCATTTACACACATTGTCCTTTTCATTTAAACACATTGTCCTTTTCATTTACACATTGTCATTGTCCTTTTCATTTAAACACATTGTCCTTTTCATTTAAACACATTGTCCTTTTCATTTCACACATTGTCCTTTTCATTTAAACACATTGTCCTTTTCATTTAAACATTGTCCTTTTCATTTAGACACATTGTCCTTTTCATTTAGACTCATTGTCCTTTTCATTTAGACTCATTGTCCTTTTCATTTAGACACATTGTCCTTTTCATTTAGCCACACTGTCCTTTTCATTTAGACACATTGTCCTTTTCATTTAGACACATTGTCCTTTTCATTTAGACACATTGTCCTTTTCATTTAGACACATTGTCCTTTTCATTTAGACACATTGTCCTTTTCATTTAAACACATTGTCCTTCTCATTTACACACATTGTCCTTTTCATTTAGACACATTGTCCTTTTCATTTAGACACATTGTCCTTCTCATGTCCACACAATGTTTTTTCTGGATGCACACGTGCTGTTTGTCATGTCCACACATTCTTTATCGCATTCGTACACATTTTCAGTCTCATTTATACTTCTTCTCCTGTTCATGTAGACACATTGTCCTTCTAACTTGGAGACACTCTCCTTCTCACTTCGAGACATTCTCCTTCTAATTTCCTGACATTCTCCTTCTATCTTCGAGACATTTTCCTTTTAACTTCGCGACATTGTCCTTTTAATTTCATCACATTCTCCTGTTCATGTAGACACATTGTCCTTCTCAATTACAGACATTCTATTTTTGATTTACACATATCCTCCTTCCAATTTACATAATGTCTTCCACTCATGCCTTGTCTCATCTCAACATTCTTCTTCTCATTTCTACACATTCTCCTTCTCATTTCAACACATTCTATTTTTCATTTCCACACATTCTCCTTCTCATTTCAAATCATTCTCCTTCTCATGTCAACACATTCTCCTTCTCATGTCAACACATTCTCCTTCTAAGGTCAACACATTTTCTTTCTCATTTCCACACATTGTCCTCCTCAGGTCAACACATTCTTCTTATCATTAACACACGTGCTCCTGCTCATTTCCACACATTCTGATTTTCATTTGAAGACGTGCTCCTTCTCATTTCCACACATTCTCATTTTTTTTGAAGACATGCTCCTTCTCATTTCCACACATTCTCATTTTTATTTGAAGACATGCTCCTTCTCATTTCCACACATTCTCATTTTCATTTGAAGACATGCTCCTTCTCATTTCCACACATTCTCATTTTTATTTGAAAACGTGTTCATTCTCATTTGAAGACGTGCTCCTTCTCATTTGAAAACGTGCTCCTTCTCATTTAAAGACGTGCTCCTTCTCATTTGAAGACGTGCTCCTTCTCATTTCCACACATTCTCATTTTTATTTGAAAATGTGCTCCTTCTCATTTGAAAACGTGCTCCTTCTAATTAGAAAACGTGCTCCTTCTCATTTGAAAACGTGCTCCTTCTCATTTGAAGACGTGCTCCTTCTCATTTCCACACATTCTCATTTTTATTTGAAATCGTGCTCCTTCTCATTTGAAAACGTGCTCCTTCTAATTAGAAAACGTGCTCCTTCTCATTTGAAAACGTGCTCCTTCTAATTAGAAATCGTGCTCCTTCTCATTTGAAAACGTGCTCCTTCTAATTAGAAACGTGCTCCTTCTCATTTGAAAACGTGCTCCTTCTCATTTGAAGACGTGTTCCTTCTCTTTGAAGACGTGCTCCTTCTCATTTGAAAACTTGCTCTTTCTCATTTGAAGACTTGCTCCTTCTCATTTGAAGACGTGCTCCTTCTCTTTGAAGAGGTGATCCTTCTCATTTGAAAACTTGCTCCTTCTCATTTGAAAATTGCTCCTTCTCATTTGAAGACGTGCTCCTTCTCATTTGAAAAACTTGCTCCTTCTCATTTGAAGACGTGCTCCTTCTCATTTGAAAACTTGCTCCTTCTTATTTGAAAACGGGCTCCTTTTCATTTGAAAACTTGCTCCTTCTCATTTGAAAACTTTCTCCTTCTCATTTGAAAATTTGCTCCTTCTCCTTTGAAGACGTGTCCTTTCTCATTTGAAAACGTGCTCCTTCTCATTTGAAAACTTGCTCCTTCTCATTTGAAAACATGCTCCTTCTTATTTGAAAACGTGCTCCTTCTCATTTGAAGACGTGCTCCTTCTCATTTGAAAACGTGATCCTTCTCCTTTGAAAACTTGCTCCTTCTCATTTGAAAACGTGCTACTTCTCATTTGAAAACTTGCTCCTTCTCATTTGAAAACGTGCTCCTTCTCAATTGAAAACTTGTTCCTTGTCATTTCCACACATTCTCATTTTTATTTGAAAACGTGCTCCTTCTCATTTGAAGACGTGCTCCTTCTCATTTGAAAACGTGCTCCTTCTAATTAGAAAACGTGCTCCTTCTCATTTGAAAAACGTGCTCCTTCTCATTTGAAGACGTGCTCCTTCTCATTTCCACACATTCTCATTTTTGTTTGAAATCGTGCTCCTTCTCATTTGAAAACGTGCTCCTTCTCATTTGAAGACGTGCTCCTTCTCATTTGAAGACGTGTTCCTTCTCTTTGAAGACGTGCTCCTTCTCATTTGAAAACTTGCTCTTTCTCATTTGAAGACTTGCTTCTTCTCATTTGAAGACGTGCTCCTTCTCTTTGAAGACGTGCTCCTTCTCATTTGAAAACTTGCTCCTTCTCTTTGAAGACGTGCTCCTTCTCATTTGAAAACTTGCTCCTTCTCTTTGAAGACGTGCTCCTTCTCATTTGAAAACTTGCTCCTTCTCTTTGAAGACGTGCTCCTTCTCATTTGAAAACTTGCTCCTTCTCATTTGAAGACGTGCTCCTTCTCATTTGAAAACTTGCTCCTTCTCATTTGAAGACGTGCTGCTTCTCATTTGAAAACTTGCTCTTCTCATTTGAAAACGTGCTCCTTCTCATTTCCACATTCTCATTTTTATTTGAAAACGTGCTCCTTCTCATTTGAAGACGTGCTCCTTCTCATTTGAAAACTTGCTCCTTCTTATTTGAAAACGTGCTCCTTTTCATTTGAAAACTTGCTCCTTCTCATTTGAAAACTTTCTCCTTCTCATTTGAAAATTTGCTCCTTCTCATTTGAAGACGTGCTCTTTCTCATTTGAAAACGTGCTCCTTTTCATTTGAAAACGTGCTCCTTCTGATTTGAAAACTTGCTCCTTCTCATTTGAAAACATGCTCCTTCTTATTTGAAAACGTGCTCCTTCTCATTTGAAGACGTGCTCCTTCTCATTTCAAAACGTGATCCTTCTCCTTTGAAAACTTGCTCCTTCTCATTTGAAAACGTGCTACTTCTCATTTGAAAACTTGCTCCTTCTCATTTGAAAACGTGCTCCTTCTCATTTGAAAACTTGTTCCTTGTCATTTCCACACATTCTCATTTTTATTTGAAAACGTGCTCCTTCTCATTTGAAGACGTTCTCCTTCTCATTTGAAAACGTGCTCCTTCTCATTTGAAAACGTGCTCCTTCTCATTTGAAAACGTGCTCCTTCTCATTTGAAAACGTGCTCCATCTCATTTGAAAACGTGCTCCTTCTCATTTGAAAACTTGCTCCTTCTCATTTGAAAACATGCTCCTTCTTATTTGAAAACGTGCTCCTTCTCATTTGAAGACGTGCTCCTTCTCATTTGAAAACGTGATCCTTCTCCTTTGAAAACTTGCTCCTTCTCATTTGTAAACGTGCTCCTTCTCATTTGAAAACGTGCTCCTTCTCATTTGAAAACGTGCTCCTTCTCATTTGAAAACGTGCTCCTTCTCATTTGAAAACGTGCTCCTTCTCATTTGAAAACGTGCTCCTTCTCATTTGAAAACGTGCTCCTTCTCATTTGAAAACGTGCTCCTTCTCATTTGAAAACGTGCTCCTTCTCATTTGAAAACGTGCTCCTTCTCATTTGAAAACGTGCTCCTTCTCATTTCCTCACATTCTCATTTTCATTTGAAGACGTGCTCCTTCTCATTTGAAAACGTGCTCCTTCTCATTTGAAAACATGCTTCTTCTCATTTCCACACATTCTCATTTTCATTTGAAGACGTGCTCCTTCTCATTTCCACACATTCTCATTTTCATTTGAAGACGTCCTCCTTCTCATTTCCACACATTCTCATTTTCATTTGAAGACGTGCTCCTTCTCATTTCCACACATTGTCATTCTCATTTCCACACATTATCATTTTCATTTGAAGACATGCTCCTTCTTACTTCCACACATTGTCGTTTTCATGTCTACACATTTTCCTTATCATTTCCGTACATTATCCTTCTCATTTGAAGACGTGCTTCTTCTCATTTTCACACATTTTCCTTCTCATGTCTACACATTCTTCTGATCATTTCCACACATTGTCCTTCTCATGTCTACACATTCTTCTTACCATTTCCACACATTGTCCTTCGCATGTCTACACATTCTTCTGACCATTTCCACACATTGTCCTTCTCATGTCTACATATTTTTCTTATAATTTCCACACATTGTCCTTCTCGTGTCTAAACATTTTTCTTATCATTACCAAACATTTTCCTTCTCATTTCAACACATTCTCCTTCTCATTTGAAGACGTGCTAATTCTTATTTGAAGACGTGCTCCTTCTCATTTCAACACATTCTCCTTCTCATTTCCACACATTTTCCTTCTCATTTCCACACATTCTCCTTCTCATTTAGATACATTCTTATTTTCATTTAACAAAATTTTCTTCTCATTACTTCATCTCATGTCCACACATTCTCCTTCTCATTTCCACACATTCGCCTTCTCATTTGAACACGTATTCCCATCCTCATTTTTATTTCAACACATTTTCCTTCTCATTACTTCATCCCATTTACACACATTCTCTTTTTCACTTCCCCACATTCTACTTCACTTCCCCCACTTTCTTCTTCACACTTCCCCACATTCTCCTTCTCATTTCCACACAATCTCCTTCTTATTTGAACACATTCTTGTTCTCATTTCCACATTCTTTTTCTCATTTCCACACATTTTCGTTCTTATTTCCACACATTCTTTTTCTCATTTCCACACATTCTCCTTCTCATTTCCACACATTTTCCTTCTCATTTCCACAAATTTTCCTTCTTATTTGAACACATTCTTCTTCTCATTTCCACACATTTTCCTTCTTATTTGAACACATTCTCCTTCTCATTTCCGCACATTTTCCTTCTTATTTGAACATTCTTCTTCTCATTTCCACATTTTCCTTCTTATTTGAACACATTCTCCTTCTTATTTCCACACATTCTCCTTCTTATTTGAACACATTTTCCTTCTTATTTGAACACATTCTCCTTCTTATTTGAACAAATTCTCCTTCTTATTTGAAAACATTCTCCTTCTTATTTCCACATATTCTGCTTCTTATTTGAACACATTCTCCTTCTTATTTCCAATTCTCCTTCTTATTTGAACACATTCTCCTTCTTATTTCCCATATTCTCCTTCTTATTTGAACACATTCTCCTTCTTATTTCCACATATTCTCCTTCTTATTTGAACACATTCTCCTTCTTATTTCCCAACATTCTCCTTTTTATTTGAACACATTCTCCTTCTTATTTCCACACATTCTCCTTCTTATTTGAACACATTCTCCTTCTTATTTCCACACATTCTCCTTCTTATTTGAACACATTCTCCTTCTTATTTGAACACATTCTCCTTTTCATTTAGACACATTGTCCTTTTCATTTAGATACATTGTCCTTTTCATTTAGACACATTGTCCTTTTCATTTAAACACATTGTCCTTTTCCTTTAGACACATTGTCCTTTTCATTTACACACATTGTCCTTTTCATTTAGACACATTGTCCTTTTCATTTAGCCACATTGTCCTTTTCCTTTAGACCCATTGACACATTGTCCTTTTCATTTAGACACATTGTCCTTTTCATTTAGACACATTGTCCTTTTCATTTAGACACATTCTCCTTCTTATTTGAACACATTTTCCTTCTTATTTGAACACATTCTCCTTCTTATTTGAACACATTCTCCTTCTTATTTGAAAACATTCTCCTTCTTATTTCCATATTCTCCTTCTTATTTGAACACATTCTCCTTCTTATTTGAACACATTCTCCTTCTTATTTCCCAACATTCTCCTTTTTATTTGAACACATTCTCCTTCTTATTTCCAGACATTCTCCTTCTTATTTGAACACATTCTCCTTCTTATTTCATTTACTTATTTGAAGACATTCTCCTTCTTATTTGAACACATTGTCCTTTTCATTTAGACACATTGTCCTTTTCGTTTACACACATTGTCCTTTTCATTTAGACACATTGTCCTTTTCATTTAGACACATTGTCCTTTTCATTTAGACACATTGTCCTTTTTATTTAGACACATTGTCCATTTCATTTAGACACATTGTCCTTTTCATTTAGACACATTGTCCTTTTCATTTAGACACATTGTCCTTTTCATTGAGACACATTGTCCTTTTCATTTAGACACATTGTCCTTTTTCATTTAGACGCATTGTCCTTTTCATTTAAACACATTGTCCTTTTCATTTAGACACATTGTCCTTTTCATTTACACACATTGTCCTTTTCATTTAGACTCATTGTCCTTTTCATTTACACACATTGTCCTTTTCATTTAGACATTGTTGTCCTTTTCATTTAGACACATTGTCCTTTTTCATTTAGACACATTGTCCTTTTCATTTACACACATTGTCCTTTTCATTTACACACATTGTCCTTTTCATTTAGACACATTGTCCTTCTCATGTCCACACAATTTTTTTCTGGATGCACACCTGCTGTTTGTCATGTCCACACATTCTTTATCGCATTCGTACATTTTCAGTCTCATTTATACTTCTTCTCCTTTTCATGTAGACACATTGTCCTTCTAACTTGGAGACACTCTCCTTCTCACTTCGAGACATTCTCCTTCTAATTTCCTGACATTCTCCTTCTATCTTCGAGACATTTTCCTTTAACTTCGCGACATTGTCCTTCTAATTTCATCACATTCTCCTGTTCATGTAGACACATTGTCCTTCTCAATTACAGACATTCTATTTTTCATTTACACATATCCTCCTTCCAATTTACATAATGTGTTCCACTCATGCCTTGTCTCATCTCAACATTCTTCTTCTCATTTCTACACATTCTCCTTCTCATTTCAACACATTCTTTTTCATTTCCACACATTCTTTCTCATTTCAAATCATTCTCCTTCTCATGTCAACACATTCTCCTTCTCATGTCAACACATTCTCCTTCTAAGGTCAACACATTTTCTTTCTCATTTTCACACATTGTCCTCCTCAGGTCAACACATTCTTCTTATCATTAACACACGTGCTCCTTCTCATTTCCACACATTCTCATTTTTATTTGAAGACATGCTCCTTCTCATTTCCACACATTCTCATTTTTATTTGAAGACATGCTCCTTCTCATTTCCACACATTCTCATTTTCATTTGAAGACATGCTCCTTCTCATTTCCACACATTCTCATTTTTATTTGAAGACATGCTCCTTCTCATTTCCACACATTCTCATTTTCATTTGAAGACATGCTCCTTCTCATTTCCACACATTCTCATTTTTATTTGAAAACGTGCTCATTCTCATTTGAAGACGTGCTCCTTCTCATTTGAAAACGTGCTCCTTCTCATTTGAAGACGTGCTCCTTCTCATTTCCACACATTCTCATTTTTTGTTTGAAAATGTGCTCCTTCTCATTTGAAAACGTGCTCCTTCTCATTAGAAAACGTGCTCCTTCACATTTGAAAACGTGCTCCTTCTCATTTGAAAGACGTGCTCCTTCTCATTTGAAGACTTGTTCCTTCTCTTTGAAGACGTGTTCCTTCTCATTTGAAAACTTGCTCTTTCTCATTTGAAGACTTGCTCCTTCTCATTTGAAGACGTGCTCCTTCTCTTTGAAAAACGTGCTCCTTCTCATTTGAAAACTTGCTCCTTCTCATTTGAAAACTTGCTCCTTCTCATTTGAAGACGTGCTCTTTCTCATTTGAAAACGTGCTCCTTCTCATTTGAAAACGTGCTCCTTCTCATTTGAAAACTTGCTCCTTCTCATTTGAAAACATGCTCCTTCTTATTTGAAAACGTGCTCCTTCTAATTTGAAAACTTGCTCCATCTCATTTGAAAACGTCTTCCATCTCATTTGAAAACGTACTCCTTCATTTGAAAACTTGCTCCTTTCTCATTTGAAAACATGCTTCTTCTCATTTCCACACATTCTCATTTTCATTTGAAGACGTGCTCCTTCTCATTTCCACACATTGTCCTTCATTTCCACACATTATCATTTTCATTTGAAGACATGTTTCTTCTTAGTTCCACACATTGTCGTTTTCATGTCTACACATTCTCCTTATCATTTCCGTACATTATCCTTCTCATTTGAAGACGTGCTTCTTCTCATTTTCACACATTTTCCTTCTCATGTCTACACATTCTTCTGATCATTTCCACACATTGTCCTTTTCATGTCTACACATTCTTCTTACCATTTCCACACATTGTCCTTCGCATGTCTACACATTCTTTTGACCATTTCCACACATTGTCCTTCTCATGTCTACATATTTTTCTTATAATTTCCACACATTGTCCTTCTCGTGTCTAAACATTTTTCTTATCATTACCAAACATTTTCCTTCTCATTTCAACACATTCTCCTTCTCATTTGAAGACGTGCTAATTCTTATTTGAAGACGTGCTCCTTCTCATTTCAACACATTCTCCTTCTCATTTCCACACATTTTCCTTCTCATTTCCACACATTCTCCTTCTCATTTAGATACATTCTCATTTTCATTTAACCAAATTTTCTTCTCATTACTTCATCTCATGTCCACACATTCTCCTTCTCATTTCCACACATTCGCCTTCTCATTTGAACACGTATTCCCATCCTCATTTTTATTTCAACACATTTTCCTTCTCATTACTTCATCCCATTTACACACATTCTCTTTTTCACTTCCCCACATTCTACTTCTCACTTCCCCACTTTCTCCTTCTCACTTCCCCCACATTCTCCTTCTCATTTCCACACAATCTGCTTCTTATTTGAACACATTCTTGTTCTCATTTCCACACATTCTTTTTCTGATTTCCACACATTTTCGTTCTTATTTCCACATTCTTTTCTCATTTCCACACATTCTCCTTCTCATTTCCACACATTTTCCTTCTCATTTCCACAAATTTTCCTTCTTATTTGAACACATTCTTCTTCTCATTTCCACACATTTTCATTCTTATTTGAACACATTCTCCTTCTCATTTCCACATTTTCCTTCTTATTTGAACACATTCTTCTTCTCATTTCCACACATTTTCCTTCTTATTTGAACACATTCTCCTTCTTATTTCCACACATTCTCCTTCTTATTTGAACACATTCTCCTTCTTATTTGAAAACATTCTCCTTCTTATTTCCACACATTCTCCTTCTTATTTGAACACATTCTCCTTCTTATTTCCACACATTCTCCTTCTTATTTGAACACATTCTCCTTCTTATTTGAACACATTCTCCTTCTTATTTCCCAACATTCTCCTTTTTATTTGAACACATTCTCCTTCTTATTTCCACACATTCTCCTTCTTATTTGAACACATTCTCCTTCTTATTTCCACACATTCTCCTTCTTATTTGAACACATTCTCCTTCTTATTTGAACACATTCTCCTTCTTATTTGAACACATTCTCCTTCTTATTTCCACACATTCTCCTTCTTATTTGAACACATTCTCCTTCTTATTTGAACACATTCTCCTTCCTATTTCCACACATTCTCCTTATTTCAAGACATACTCCTTCTTATTTGAACACATTCTCCTTCTTATTTGAACACATTCTCCTTCTTATTTGAACACATTCTCCTTCTCATTTCCACATATTCTCCTTCTCATTTGAGCACGTGTTCCTTCTCATTTACACACATTCTTATTTTTATTTCCACACATTTTCTTTCTCATTGCACACATTCTTCTTCTCATTTCGTCGCATTCTCCTTCTCATTTAATTTACACACATTCTTCTCCTTATTTCAACACCTTCCACATTCTAATTTCAACACTTTTTTCTTCTTTTTCAACACATTCATTTTCTCATTTCCACACATTCTTCTTCTCATTTCAACACATTCTCCTTCTTATTTCCACATTCTCCTTTTCATTTCCACACATTCTCCTTATTTCCACACATTCTCCTTCTCATTTCAAAACATTCTTCTTCTCATTTGAACACGTATTCCTTCTCTTTAGATACATTCTCATTTGTATTTAACCAAATTTTCTTCTCATTACTTCATTTCATTTCCCACATTCTCCTTCTCATTTCCCCATATTTTCCTTCTCATTTACCTACATTCTCCTTCTCTTTTACACACATTCTCTTCTCACTTCCCCACGTTTTCCGTCTCATTCACACATTCTCCTCACTTCCCCACATTCTCCTTCTCATTTACACATTCTCCTTCTAACTTCCACAAATTTTCCTTCTCTTTTACACAAATTCTCCTTCTCACTTTCCCACATTTTCCTCCTCATTTACACACATTCTCCTTCTCACTTCCCCACATTTTCCTTCTCATTTACACACATTCTCCTTCTCACTTCCTCACATTTTCCTTCTTATTTACACAAATTCGGTTGATAATTTAATCAAAATTTTCTTCTCATTTCCATATTCTTCTTCTCCTCGACACACGTTCTGTTTTTCATTTGTATGCACTTATTGTTCTCTCATTATTCACATTCTCCTTCTCATGTCCACAAAATCTTTTCCGGATGCACACGTGCTCTTTATGCACATTTTCAGTCTCTTTGTTTCTTTCTTTATCAGTTCCCATTCTACCTTCCGGTGTTTGGGTTTTATATGCCCTAAATGATCTTTCTTCAGGCTGCCCTGTCCTAACAGTTTCTGTTTCTTCTGTGAAAGTAAAATTTCTTTATGTTAATGCCTCCTTTATATATTCTTCCCACTTCATCCTAGATCTGCCTTTTGATCTTTTACCTCGAGTTTTAACACTGTATACTGATTAAGCTATTCTTTTGTCATTCATTCTGTTTACATGCCCAAACCATCTCAGTTGATTCATTCCTAGCTTAGTTTTTATGCTATCTGCTTTGGTTTGATCTCTTACTGTTGTGTTTCTGATTTTATCTCTTTTAGTTTTTCCTGCTACTCTTCTTAGATGTTTCATTTCGGCTGCCTGCACTCTACTGTATTCCCTACTGTCTGAGGTCCAGGTTTCACTGCCATAGAGGAGAGAAGAACAATAAACTGTGTTGTATACTGCCATTTTGGTTTTTGTTGACAATTCTTGTTTACCTACAATTGCATTTCCTAAATGGTTATATATTGCACTTGCCTTTGGATTCTCTGGCTGATTTCTTGTCCTAGTTTTCCCTCTGAGTTAATCATTACTCCTAAGTAATTGTAGCTTTGAACTTGTTCTAAATTCTCCCTGCCTAATTTAAGATTTTATGTTTTAGCTTCCCTGGTTACTAGCATTGTTTTGGCTTTCTTTGCATTTACCCTCATTCCTCTTTTATTTAATTCATTATTCATTATGTTGATATTTGACTGGAGGTTCCTGTTTGATTTTCCAAACAGAACTAAATAGTCAGCAAATGAAAGCATTAATATATTTACTGGTTTGAGGTTCCACATACCTACATTCATTTTCTTCATGTTTGAGGATACCTTTATGACTGAATCCATAAATGTGAGGAACAAAGAGGACTTAGGACACAACCCTGTCTTACTCCTGTATCTATATCAAATTCCTCAGATACATTTCCAGCTACTCTCACTGCACATTTGTGTTTATTGTAAAAACTTTTAATGGCTTTTATAAAATTTTGCTCCACGTTGCGTTCTTTTAAGGAATGCCATAGTTCGTCCCTCCTCACATTGTAAAATACCTTTCTAAGAGTAAAACACAGGTGCAAGTCAATGTTTTTCTCAAGGAATGTTTCTATTATTTGTCTAATTGTAAATAGGTGAACTTGTACACTTCTTACTGGTCTAAATCCACTCTGGTGTTCTTCAATCTAATCCTCTTATCTTTTCCTCTGTCTTATTTCCAGAATCTTGTCATACACTTTTCCTGGTACACTAAGTAGTGATATCTTTCTACAGTTTGAGCATTCCATATTTTCAGTCTCATTTACACTTATTTTCCTGTTCATGCAGACACATTCTCCTTCTAACTTCGAGACATTGTCCTTCTAATTTCCTCACATTCTCCTGTTCATGTAGACACATTGTCCTTCTCAATTACACACATTCTATTTTTTCATTTACACATATCCTCCTTCCAATTTACATAATTCGTTCTCCTCATTTTCCATATATGTTTCTTCTCTTTTCAACACATTTCCCTTCTCATTTACACATTTCTCTTCTCATTTCCACACATTTCCTTCTCATTTCCACACATTTCCTTCTCATTTACACACATTTCCTTCTCATTTACACACATTTCTTCTCATTTACACACATTCTTCGTCTCATTTACACACATTTTCTTCTCATTTACACACATTCTTCGTCTCATTTACACACATTTCTTTCTCATTTGCACACATTCTTCGTCTCATTTACACACATTTCCTTCTCATTTACACACATTCTTCTGTCTCATTTCAACACATGTTCCTTCTCTGTTACACACATTCTCCGTCTCATTTCAACACATGTTCTTTCTAATTTACACACATTCTTCTTCTCACTTCAACATATTTATCTCCTCATTTACATATATTCTCTCTCTCATTTCTACATTTTCCGTTCTCATTTCAAAACATTCTTCTTCTCATTTACACACATTCTCCTTCTCATTTCCACATATGTTCATTCTCATTTACACGCTTTCTCTTTTTCCTTTCAACACATTCTCCTTCTGACTTACATATATTTTCCTTTTTATTCACGCACATTTTCATTCTCTTTTGCCTACCTTTTTCGCTCATTTCCACACATTCTCCTTCTCATTTAGACACATTTTCGTTCTCATTTCCTGACATTCTCTTTTACATTTTCATATCTTTTCCTTTTCATTTTCACACATTTTTCCTTCTCCTTCTCACTTTCATATCTTTTCCTTCTCATTTACACACATTCTTCTTCTCACTGTCACATATTCTCCTTCTCATTTATACACATATTGTTCTTCTCCATTTATACACATATTGTTCTTCTCATTTATACACATATTGTTCTTCTCATTTATACACATATTGTTCTTCTCATTTTATACACATATTGTTCTTCTCATTTATACACATATTGTTCTTCTCATTCATACACATATTGTTCTTCTCATTAACATACCTTTTTCCTCTGGTTTACACACATTCGCCTTCTCATTTACACACATTCGCCTTCTCATTTACACATTCTCGTTCTCATTTACACACATTCTGCCTTCTCATTTACACACATTTGCCTTCTCATTTACACATTTGCCTTCTCATTTACACATTCTGCCTTCTCATTTACACACATTTGCCTTCTCATTTACACACATTTGCCTTCTCATTTACACACACATTTGCCCTTCTCATTTACACATTTGCCTTCTCATTTACACTACATTTGCCTTTGTCATTTACACACATTTGCCTTCTCATTTACACACATTTGCCTTTAATTTACACACATTCGCCTTCTCATTTACACAGTCTCTTTTTCATTTACACACATTCGCCTTCTCATTTACACACATTCGCCTTCTCATTTAAACATATGCTCTTTCGGACTTCCACACATTCCCATTTACACACAATCTCCGTCTCATTTAAACATATACTCTTTTGCACTTCCACACATTCTTATTTACACACATTATCTTTCTCATTAACTCAATTTTAGCCTTTTACACAATTTTTTTTCTCGTTTACACACAGTCTCCTTTTCATACACACACATTTTCCTGCTAATTTCGAAACGTTATGTCTTCTGTTTGACGTCTTCTGGTTTGGATTCCTCTTC
>JAXRKP010000184.1:35000-60000 GCA_037039925.1 Doris montereyensis
TCCGTGTTCAGCATGGCCGGGTTGGTGTCTTTTTTATAGAGAAATTACCACCGCTTTCGGCGTGCACGATTTTTGATGTGTTGATGCTACAGCAACTGGCTGTCCCTGTCCGTGTCGCCGTATTCGTAGACTATGGGTTCATATGCCAACACGATCTTTCTCCAGGATGCCCTATTCTAGCATTTTCTGTTTCCTTCCAAAATGTTAAATTTGTATGCTTCAATGCCTCTTTTATATATTCTTCCCACTTTCTACGAGGTCTGTCTTTTGGTATTTTACCTTGGGTTTTAGCATGTATACTGATCTAGCTATTTTATTGTCATTCATTCTGTTTACATGCCCAAACCATCTCAATTGACTTGTATATATCTTAGTTTGCATTACATCTGCTTTGGTTTGATCTCTTATTGTTTGTGTTTCTGATTTTGTCTCCTTTAGTTTTCCTACTGCTTTTCTTATATATTTCATTTCAGCTGCCTGTGCTCTACTGTATTCCCTACTGTCTAACGTCCAGGTTTCACTGCCATAGAGGAGAGTAGGACAATAAACCGTATTGTATACTACCATATTGGTTTTTTGTTGACAATTCCTGCTTACCTACAAATGCCTTTCCTAGATGGTTATATATTGCACTTGCCTTTTTGATTCTCTGGCTGATTTCTTCTCTTAGTTTTCTGTCTGAGTTAATCATTACTCGTAGGTGATTGTAGCTTTGAACTTGTTCTAAATTCTCCCTGTCCAATTTAAGATTTTGTGTTTTAGCTTCCCTAGTTACTAGCATTGTTTTGGTTTTCTTTGCATTTACTCTCATTCCTCTTTTATTTAATTCATTATTCATCATGTTGATATTCGACTGGAGTTCTCTTCCTGATTTTCCAAACAGAACTAAATCATCAGCAAATGAAAGTATTGATACATTTGCTGGTTTGAGCTTCCACATGCCTACATTCAACTTATTCACTTTTGAGCATGCCTTTGCGACTGAATCCATAAATGTGATGAACAAAAGAGGACTTAGAATACAACCGTGTCTGACTCCTATATTTACATCAAGTTCTGCAGATATGTTTCTAGCTACTCTCACTGCACATGTTGATTTATTGTAAAAATGTTTGATGGCTTCTTTTAAATTTTTCTCAACGCTGTGTTGTTTTAAGGAATGTCATAGTTCGACCCTCCTCCCAATGTCAAATGCCTTTTCTAAGTCAATAAAACACAGGTGCAAATCAATGTTTATCTCAAAGGAATTTTTTTTTTTATTATTTGCCTAATTGTAAATATTATGTGGTCTTGTACACTTCTTCCTGGTCTAAATCCATTCTGGTGCTTTTCAATCTCGTCCTCTTCTTTTTTCCTTAGTCTTATTTCCGGTATTCTGGTATATACTTTTCATGGAACGCTAAGTAGTGATATCCCTCTATATTTTGAACATTCCATAGTTGACCTTTTCTTATGTATTGGTACTACAGTTCCCTTCTTCCAGTCGTCTAGCACCTTTTTGCACTCCCATGCTTGTTGACATATTGAATGTAAGAGTTTGTCTGCCTATCTTCCTAGGTTTTTAATCATTTTTGGATAAACTTGATCTGCTCCTGGGGCTTTTCCTAATTTCCCTTTTCTCATAGTTGTTTGGAATTATTCCACTGATATATCTACATCTTCAGCTATCTCCTCTGGATTACTTGTTTCTCTTACTAATTGATCTTTACTCCTTGTTTCATACTTTCTGGAGGGATTATATAATTGGTGAAAATACTTCTCCATGGTTCCATGATTTGGCTGTCTTCTTTCCTTATTTCTCCTTTGGCATTCTTAATTTGTCGTATTGGGCATGCTTTGGTCTTTCTCATGCTTTTCATTGCCCCCCAGAACATATTTTGACTTCCTTGATAGCTTTCTTGAAGTCTTTGTCCAAACCCTTCCCATTGTTCTGGTTTGCTTTCCTAACTTCCTCTTTAGCAATAGTTCTTTTATTCACATAATCTATCCTATTCTCTGGTCTCTTTGTTTGCAAAAATTTCTTCCAGGCATCCTTCTTTTCTTTGATCTAAGTTTTGACATTCTAAGTCCACCATGCTGTGCTTTTCCTATCTCCTTTAATTTGTTTCCTAACACAGACCTCTTCAGTACAAATAAGGAGTGTTTCTTTATACATCTGCCACTTTCCTTCTATTGTGATATCATTCAGATCCATCTGTCTTTCACTGATAAATCTTTTTATCCTAGATTGGTATACCTGTTTTATTACCGGTTTATTTAATTCTTCTGTTTTGAGTTTAGTAGTTTTCTTTTCTTTCCTTTTCTGTTTGTTTTCTTCAGTCAGTAATCTCATTTTGTCAATCACTAAGTGACGATTACTAAATATTTCTGCTCCTCTGTTTACTCTTGCATCCATCGCACTGTAAAAAGGGAGCTGCTAACTATTATGTAGTCTATAATTGACTTTTCACATCTGCCTTCATTTACTTTTGTATATTTGTGAATATCTTTATGAGGAATAAAGTTGTTGGCTTTTTTCATGTTATTCTTTAGACAAAAATCTATTGGTCTCTCTCCATTTGGAGAAGTTTTTGTCTCTCATTCTTTGCCTATTACTCCTCCTGACTTTTCTATATTGTTGCCTACTCTAGCGTTTAAATCTCATAAAACCATTATTTCCGGTTTGGGTTTGAGATTCTATGCAGCTTTTTGTAAATCATTTTCGAAGATATCTTTTTCTTCTTTGGGGTATCTTCGTTTGCTCCATAAGCTTTTAATAATTTCTCATCCTTTTGGTTTAATATTTACCTCTAATAGCCGTGGGTTTATAAATTTCCATCTTTTTAGTAACTTGTCATGCCGTTTATGCACTAGAAGGCCTACGCCTGCTCTAGCTCTATCTTTGACATCTACTCTTGAGAAGATTGAAATATGATTCGGTCCTACATTTTCTATTACTTGTCCTTTTTCTTTGTTTCTGCAATGGCCAAAATATCTACTTTGAAATTTTCCATTTCTTCAACTAATTCTAACTCTTTTCCATTGCTACCCCTAACGTTCCATGTTCGAAAAATCACAGTCCGTACTCGTTTCCAAGTTCTTCGAAATTTAAGTCCGTCATATTTATTTCTCTGAATCTGTTTGGTTTTGGCCCACTGTACCCTAGATAGATGGCGGGGCTGCCACATTGAGGCCCCCTACCACGCTTTGTCATTTTATGTCAGGGTTAACTCCCTTAGCCTTTGGTAAAAAAAGACCGGCCTGTAACACAGCAGGTTGTTTTCTGTCAGGGTTAACTCCCTTAGCCTTTGGTCGGACAAGACCCACCTGCAATGCAGCAGGAGACTCAGAGGGGCGGGATCACCTACTTCCCTCACAAGTGCTTACCTGTCCACTGCCCAGTGACGATTTGCAACACGTGATGAATGTAACAACCAACTGTTGAGTCCATTCGTAGTAGAAAGGTTAATGTCAAACGCAATTTTATTCTCTGCAGATGTCACATCTTGAAATTGGTGTGAATAATACGAAGGAGCCACAGTGGAGTGAAGTCAAAGGCGAAATAGGACAATAAGTGACAACTCCACTAATAAAGACAGAACAAACACGTGATGTTTCGGGTATAACCCTTTGTCAGACAACAAACACAACAAACGAGAAATATTTAGAATCTAGATCTAAGTAATACCTCCGGCATCACACAATGTGATGTCAGAAGAAAAACATAAAGGAGAAAGAAAGAAAAAAAAACAGTGATGTTAAGAAACGTAGCAGACGGGGTGTCAAGAAAGAGCGAGAGTGGAAGGTTCAGATCTAGAATGAAATACAAATATGAAAATAAGTAAGTAATAAAAGGTGAGAAGGAGATAGAGAGAATGAGAGGAATAGAGAGAGAGAGTGTGTGTGTGTGTGTGTGTGTGTGTGTGTGTGTGTGAGAGAGAGAAAGAGAGAGAGAGAGAGAGAGAGAGCGAGAGAGAGAGAGAGAGAGAGAGAGAGAGAGAGAGAGAGAGAGAGAGAGAGAGAGAGAGAGAGAGAGAGAGAGAGAGAGAGAGAGAGAGAGAGAGAGAGAGAGAGAGAGAGAGAGAGAGAGAGAAGAGAGAGAGAGAGAGAGGAGTGAAAGAGAGAAAAGAAAGAAAACAGGCAGGGAAACAAGAACGAAAAATAGGATAAATCTAAGACTAGATCTATATCTCACTGGGTCTAGAAAGAAGAAATGATAGGATAAATGTAAGACTAGATCTATATCTCACTGGGTCTAGAAAGAAAAAATAATAGCGAATGAATGAAAGGAAGTGTTAATCAAGATACAAAATTTACACTGAAGGTGCGAAATGTATATAAATTACAACTTATCTGAAATTTCAAAAAATGCCAGTTAGGTATTAGTTAGATCTAGATTCTAAATATTTCTCGTTTGTTGTCTGACGAAGGGTTATACCCGAAACGTCACGTGTTTGTTCTGTCTTTATTAGTGGAGTTGTCACTTATTGTCATATTTCGATCTTGAAATAGAGTGAATCGAAAGATGTGTGTTTACACAATGTAGTGTATTTATCATCAAAGCGTACCGCAAAAAATGTTTTGCCTTAAAATCTTAAAATCTCACAAATAGCTTTTACAGCTTTAACAAACCAATGGGTTTTTTTTCTTCTATGGTCTAGTTATGCGTTAATTTTTCGGTAGTTTTCCAATGCAAATGTCGTGGACGTAGTTTTCCAACGCAAATAAAAAGAACATTCCCAACTCAGAAAGCTTGTGTTAGTTGTTTTGTACGTTGTGCCAGTGTTTCTTAGCAATGGGTAATAACTGGAATATACACGTTGAACTGTTTTGAAACGATCGTTGAAAGGATCTGGTTGCAGAAATTAGGAAATACAACTGTTCATTTCGGAAAGAAAAGCAAGTGAACAGACAGGTTGCAGCACGTGCCATTAAGGTAAACAAGTCAGCATGCAGTAAGAGACGTCCAGGGTAGAAGTAGTTTCATTTAATGTTTGCCATACAGTAGGATCCTGATAGAATTACAAAATCATATCATATCGTATCAGAGGCTAGATGGGTCCTTTCATATTTAACTGCGCCATACATCTTAATACAACTATGGAGTTACTAAAACCCAGTAATAAAAAAGAACAATGTATTCATTCATCATAAAAATATTTCAAATTTTAAAACTTCTTATCAATGGCATTTTAAAAAAAGTTTTTTTTTACCTATTTTTTTTCCTTTCGAAATGTAAACTGTTCCATGATTTGACTGTTCTTAAATTTACACAATTATGTCTAACAGAAGAAGAACTTCCGGGCAGTGGACAGGTAAGTAACTGTACGGCGATTTGGTGGTCCCGACCTCCACGAGTCTCCTGCTGCCTGGCAGGCGGGCCTTCGTTTACCAAAGGCTAAGGGAGTTAACCCTGACAGAAAACAATCTACTGCCTGGCAAGCCAGTTTTGGTTAACCACAGGCTAAAGGATTTAACCCTGACAAAAAACAACAACCTGCTGCCTTGTAGGCTGGATTTTGGCCAACCAAAGGCTAAAGGAGTGAACCCAGACATAAAATAGGGGCTCTCAAGGTAACAGGCCCACCATCTACCTGGGGTACAATGGGCTGTAGGGGCTCTCAAGGTAGCAGGCCAACATCTAGCTAGGGTACAGTGGGCTGTAGGGGCTCTCAAGGTGGCAGGCCCACCATCCACCTAGGGTACAGTGGGCTGTAGGGGCTCTCAAGGTGGCAGGTCCACCATCTACCTAGGGTACAGTGGGCTGTAGGGGCTCTCAAGGTGGCAGTCCCACCATCCACCTAGGGTACAGTGGGCTGTAGGGGCTCTCAAGGTGGCAGGCCCACCATCTACCTAGGGTACAGTGGGCTGTAGGGGCTCTCAAGGTAGCAGGCCCACCATCTACCTAGGGTACAGTGGGCTGTAGGGGCTCTCAAGGTAGCAGGCCCACCATCTACCTGGGGTACAGTGGGCTGTAGGGGCTCTCAAGGTAGCAGGCCCACAATCTACCTAGGGTACAGTGGGCTAATCCCCTGCTTATCCAAAACCAATTGATTCAAAGTACTAAATATGATGATATACCGGGCTTGAACTTTCGACAACGACTCTGGAAAGGAACACGTACTGTGAATATTGGAACTTGGCATATTAAGGGTATAAATGGACGAGGGAGATAATTAGCTGAATGAATGGAAACATTCGAAGTGAACATTTTGACCATTACAGAAACAAAGAAAAACGGACAAGAAATAGAAAGTGTAGGACCAAGTCATATTTTTCTCTTCTAAGGGGTAGTTTTCAAAGATAAAGCTAGAGCAGGAGTAAGACTCCTAATGCATAAAAGGCAAGAAAGTTGTGAATTTATAAGCCCACGGCTATTAGAGGTAGAATTTAAAGTACTTATAGATTATGGACCAAACGAGAATGCAACCAAAGAAGAAAAAGATCTCTTCGGAAACGATTTACAAACAGCTGCAGATAATCTCAAACCCAAACGGGATCTAATGTTTTTAGGAGATTTAAACGCTAGAGTACTCGTCAATGTAGAAACTTCAGGAGCAGTCATAGGTAAAGAAGGAGACAACAACTTCTTCAAATGGAAAGACTATTAGATTTTTGCCTAAAGAATAACATGAACATAGCCAACACATTTTTTTCCTCATAAAGATATCAACAAATATACAAAAGTAAATGCAGACAGATGTGAAAACTCAATCATAGACTATGTAATAGTTAGCTACTAAACTCAAAAGAGAAGAACTAAATAAACAAATAGTAAAACAGATATACCAATCCAGCATAACGAGATTTATCAATGAAAGGCGGATGGATCTGTAAAAAAGCACAATCGAAGAAAAGCGTCAAATCTATAAAGAAACACTCCTCAGTTGTACTGAAGAGGTCTGTGGTAGGAAATAAATTAAAGGAGATAGTTAAATAACAGCTTGTTGAAATGAGAAAGTCAAGACTAAGATCAACAATTACATAATCCCTCCAGAAAATATGAAAAAGGAGTACATATCAATTAGTAAGAGTAACATTAATAAGTAATTCAGATAAGACAGCTGAAGGAGGACATGAAGAGATCCGTCTGTGCTCACTCATAAATCGTAGGACATGAAGGGATCCGTCTGTGCTCACCCACAAAGAGTACGACGTAAAGAGGTCTGTCTGTGCTCATCCATGAATAGTACGACATGAAGAGGCCTGTTTGTGCTCAGCCATGAATCGTAAGACATGAAGAGGCTTGTCTTTACTAGTCACCCATAAATAGTACGACATGAATAGGACTGTCTGTGCTTACACAAATAGTACGACATGAAGAGGCTTGTCTTTACTAGTCACCCATAAATAGTACGACATGAAGAGGCTTGTCTTTACTAGTCACCCATAAATAGTACGACATGAAGAGGCTTGTCTTTACTAGTCACCCATAAATAGTACGACATGAATAGGACTGTCTGTGCTCACCCATAAATAGTACGACATGAAGAGGCCTGTCTGTGCCCAGCCATAAATCGTAAGACATGAAGAGGCTTGTCTTTACTAGTCACCCATAAATAGTACGACAGGAACAGGCCTGTCTGTGCTTACCCATAAATAGTACGACAGGAAGAGGCCTGTCTGTGCTTACTAAATAGTACGACATGAACAGGCCTGTCTGTGCTTACCCATAAATAGTACGACATGAACAGGCATGTCTGTGCTTACCCATAAATAGTACGACAGGAAGAGGCATGTCTGTGCTTACCATAAATAGTACGACAGGAAGAGGCATGTCTGTACTTACCCATAAATAGTACGACATGAACAGGCCTGTCTGTGCTTACCAATAAATAGTAATGACATGAACAGGCCTGTCTATGCTTACCCATAAATAGTACAACATGTACAGGCCTGTTTATGCTTACCCATAAATAGTACGACATGAACAGGCATGTCTGTGCTTACCCATAAATAGTACGACAGGAAGAGGCCTGTCTGTGCTTACCCATAAATAGTACGACATGAACAGGCCTGTCTGTGCTTACCCATACATAGTACGACATGAAACAGGCATGTCTGTGCTTACCCATAAATAGTACGACATAAACAGGCATGTCTGTGCTTACCCCATAAATAGTACGACATGAACAGGCCTGTCTGTGCCAAGCCATAAATAGTACGACATGAAGAGGTCTGTCTGTGCTCACCCATAAATCGTAAAACATGAAGAGGACTGTCTGTGCTCACCCATAAATCGTAAGACATGAAGAGACATGTCTGTGCTCAGCCGTAAATCGTAAGACATCAAGAGGCCTGTCTATACTCACCCATAAAATCGTGGGACATGAAGGAGCCTGTCTATACTCACCGATAAATTGTGGGACATGAAGAGGCATGTTTGTGCTCACCCATAAATCATAGGACATGAAGAGGCATGTCTATACTCTACACATAAATTGTGGAACATGAAAAGGGCTTTTTGTACTCAACACATAAATCGTGAGACATGAAGAGGCCTGTCTGTACTCAACACATAAATCGTGGGACATGAAAAGGGTTCTTTGTACTCAACACAAAAATCATGGGATATGAAAAGGGCTCTTTGTACTCAACACATAAATCGTGGGATATGAAAAGGGCTGTTTGTACTCAACTCATAAATCGTGGGACATGAAAAGGGCTGTTTGTACTCAACACATAAATCGTAAGACATGAAAAGGCCTGTCTCTACTCAACACATAAATCGTGGGATATGAAGAGGTCTGTCTGTACTCAACATATAAATCGTGGGACATGAAGAGGTCTGTCTGTACTGAACACATAAATCGTCGGACATGAAAAGGGATGTTTATACCCAACACACAAATCGTGGGATTTGTCTGTCTGTACTCACCCATACATCGTAAGATATAAAGAGGCTTGTTTGTACTCACCCATAAATAGTAATACTTGAAAAGGTCGGTCTGTGCTCAGCCTAAATCGTAATACGTGAAGAGGGTTGTTTGTACTGCTCACTCACAAATCATAGGACATGAAGAGGCATGTCTGTACTGCTCACCTTTAAATCGTAGGACATGAAGAGGCATGTCTGTACTGCTCACCCTTAAATCGTAGGACATGCAGAGGCCTGTCTGTGCTCACCCTTAAATCGTAGGACATGAAGAGGCCTGTCTGTACTGCTCACCCTTAAATCGTAGGACATGAAGAGACCTGTTTGTACTCATCCATAAATCGTAGGACATAAAGAGGCCTGTCTGTGCTCACATAAATCGTAGGACATAAAAAGGAAAGTCTGTACAGCCAATCCATAACTAGGTGGACACAGAAAAGCCTGTTTGGACTATCCATCCATAAATGGTTGGACATAACATATCTGCAATATCCACCATAAATCGTAGTACATAAATAGGCATGTCTGCACTGCTGTACCATACATGGTAGGACATAAAAAGCCATGTCTTCACTGCCTAACCCTACACTGTAGGACATAAAAAGCCATGTCTGCACTGCCTAATTATACATTGTAGGACATAAAAAGCCATGTCTTCACTGCCTAACCCTACACTGTAGGACATAAAAAGCCATGTCTGCACTGCCTAATTATACATTGTAAGACATAAAAAGCAATGTCTGCACTGCTTAACCATACATTGTAGGATATAAAAAGGCATGTCTGCACTGATTAACCATACAGGGTAGGACATAAAAAGCCATACCTTCATTGCCAAACCCCATACATGGTAGGCCATAAAAAGGCATGTCTACACTGCGTAACCATACATGGTAGGACATAAAAAGGCATATATGCACTCCCAAACCATACATGGTAGGACATAAAAAGGCATGTCTGCACTACCTAACCATGCATGATAGGACATAAAAATGCATATCTAACCATACATGATAGGACATAAAAAGGCATGTCTGCACTGCCTAACCATGCATGAAAGGACATAAAAAGGCATGTCTGCACTACCTAACCATGCATGATAGGACATAAAAAGGCATGTCTAACCATACATGATAGGACATAAAAAGGCATGTCTGCACTGCCTAATCACACATGGTAGGGCATACAAAAGGCATGTCTGCACTGCCTAATCATACATGGTAGGGCATACAAAAGGAATGTCTGCACTGCCTAACCATACATCATAGGACATCAAAAGATCTGTCCTTAGTCCGTTTCTCTTTGCACTATACACTACACCTCTCAGTGACATCATCGTATCCCACAACATTGATCATCATTTTTATGCTGACGATACGCAACTCTACACCCCACTCAGCATGAACAATCACCTAATAACTAAAGAAACAGCCATCATCAACTGTGTGTCAGACATCAGGACCTGAATGACAGAAACAAACTGAAATTCAACAATGACGTGACAGAATTGAGAACATTTAGAAAAAAAGGAAAATATATTATATTAAATGAGCTAGTCATAAACAATACAACTATATGTAACAGCCATAGCGTCAAAATCTCGGTTTCTTCTTTGGTGAATTTTTACACATGCATGTTTACATTACCAAGGTTTGTCAAACAATTCATTGTCTTCTTAAAAGCATTTCTCGTATCCAAAATCTGTTAGATCAAGAAAAATGTAAAATGCTTGTCCATGGCCTTGTCAGAAGTCGTCTTGATTACTGTAATTCTTTTCTTTATGGGTTACCAAAAACTTCTATTCATCGATTACAATTACTTCAAAATAGAGCAGCAAGAATTGTAACTAAGACCAAAAAATACTGAACACATCACTTCCGTTTTGTGCTCTCTACATTGGCTTCCTGTAGAAAGGAGAATTGTATATAAGATAGCATGTCTCACTTTAAACTGCATTCATGACACTGCCCCCGACTATCTAAAACAACCCCTTAAAGTTCACCACCCCAATCGTCTGCTTATATCATCACAATCTTTGCAACTAAAAAGAAACGTCCCTAAGAAAACATTTCTCGAACGTTCTTTACCTTTTCGGCCCAAGCTATATAGAATTCTTTGTCAGTTAAAACTAGAAATTGTACAACCCTTCCTTCCTTTAAACAATCACTTAAAACAGTGTTGTTCTGCTTCACTTTCGACTCAGATAGTATTTAACTTATTGACATTTTCTAAAACCCGTGTTAAGGGTTTGGTGTTTTATTGATGTATGGTAACTTTAACACTGTCACGTATATGTAATTATTCTTAAATCTCTTAGTTTGACTTCTTTAACTATTATCATATTTTTATATACGGAGACTTTTAAAACTGACTTTTCGACCTATCATGGGGTGTGAGCGGTTGGCACCTGCAATGTGTGTGTGTGTGTGTGTGTGTGTATATATGTATATGTTTGTGTGTATGTGTGTATGTGAGTGTGTGTGTGCGCACGCGTGTATAGGGCCATCTTGTAATTAGCACATATCGTCATTTAGGTACTGTTCATATTTACTGTAACAATTGTTCGTGTATGTATATGTCTTGATTTTATAGTAATCTTAAATATTGAGTACATTATGTAAGCTATTATATGATGTATGTCTTAGTCTTTGTAAAGCTGACCTGAGCATGACTCTCATGGATAGGGGCGCTATATAAATTTTACATTATTATTATTATTATTATTATTACCTAACCATACATGGTAGGACATGGATAGGCATGTCCGCACTGCTTACCATACATGGTAGGACATGAATAGGCATGTCTGCACTGCTTACCATACATGGTATGACATAAAAAGGCATGTCTGCACTGCCTAACCATCAATCGTAGGACATAAAAAGGCATGTCTGCACTGCCTAACCATCAATCGTAGGACATAAAAACGCATGTCTGCACTACTAAATCAATCGGGACATAAAACGGCATGTCTGCACTGCCTAACCATCAATCGTAGGACATAAAAAGGCATGTCTGCACTGCCTAACCATCAATCGTAGTACATAAAAATATGTCTGCACTGCCTAACCATCAATCGCTTGGACATAAAACGGCATGTCTGGTAACCATCAATCGAGTACATAAAAATACATGTCTCACTGCTTGCCATACAGGGTAAGACATAAAAAGCATGTCTGCACCGCTTACCATACATGGTAAGACATAAAAAGGCATGTCTGCAGTGCCTAGCCATCAATCGTAGGACATAAAAGGCATGTCTGCATTGCTTTACCAGGCATTGTAGGACATAAAAATTATGTCTGCACTGTCTAAGCAAGCAGGGTAGGACATAAACAGGTATGTCTGCACTGCCTAACCGTCAATCGTAGGCAACAAAAAGGCATGTCTCACTGCCTACCATATATGGTAAGGGATAAAAAAGATATGTCTGCACTGCCTAAGCATCAATCGTAGGCAACAAAAAGGCATGTCTCACTGCTTACCATATATGATAAGAGATCAAAAGATATGTCTGCATTGCCTAAGCATCAATCGTAGGCAACAAAAAGGCATGTCTCACTGTTTACCATATATGGTAAAGGATCAAAAGATATGTCTGCACTGCCAAACCATCAATCGTAGGCAACGAAAAGGAATGTCTCACTGCTTACCATATATGGTAAGAGATAAAAATATATGTCTGCACTGCGTAAGTATCAATCGTTGGCAACAAAAAGGAATGTCTCACTGCTTAGCATTAATGGTAAGTCATAAAAAGGTATGTCTGCACTGCCTAAGCATCAATCGTAGGCAACAAAAAGGCATGTCTCACTGCTTACCATATATGGTAAGAGATAAAAAGATATGTCTGCACTGCCTAAGCATCAATCGTAGGCAACAAAAGGAATGTCTCACTGCTTACCATTAATGGTAAGACATAAAAAGGCATGTCTGCACTGGCTAACCATGTATGATAGAACATAAAAAGGTATGTCTGAACTGCCTAACCATGAATGGTAGAACATAAAAAGGCATGTCTGAACTGCCTAACCATACATGGTAGGACATAAAGAGGCATGTCTGAACTGCCTAACCATGCATGGTAGAACATAAAAAGGCATTTCTGAACTACCTAAGTACATGGTAGGACATTAAAGGGAAGGCTGCACTGTCTAATCATACACGGTAGGACATAAAATTACAGGTCTGCACTGCCTAACCATACATGGTAGGACATAAAAATCATGTCTGTACTGCCTAACCATACATGCTAGGACATAAAAAGTCATGGCTGTACTGCCTAACCATACATGGCATGATATAAAAATCATGTCTGTACTACCTAACCATACGTGGTATGACATAAAAAGGCATGTCTGCACTGCCTAACCATACATGGTATGACATAAAAAGGCATGTCTGCACTGCCTAAACATCAATTGTAGGACATAAAAACATATGTCTGCACTGCCTAAACATCAATTGTAGGACCTAAAAACGCATGTCTGCACTTCCTAAACATCAGTTGTAGGACCTCAAAACGTATGTCAGCACTGCCTAACCATCAATTGTAGGACATATAAAGGTATATCTGCACTGCCTAACCATCAATTGTAGGACATAAACAGTCATGTCTACACTGCCTAAATATCAATTGTAGGACATAAACAGTCATGTCTGCACTGCCTAACCATCAATTATAGGACATAAACAGTCATGTCTGCACTGCCTAACCATTAATTGTAGGACATCAACAGCCACGTCTGCACTGTCTAACTATCAATTGTAGGACATAAAAAGGTATGTCTGCACTGTCTAACCATCAATATTAGGGCATAAAAGGGTATGTCTGCACTGCCAAACATCAATGGTAGGACATAGAAAGGTATGTCTGCAATGTTAAAACATACATGGTAGGTCATGAAAAGGCATAGCTGCATTGCCGAACCATCAATTGTAGGACATAAAATGGCATGTCTGCAATGCCTAACCGAATATTGTAGAACATAAAAAAGCATTTCTGTACTGCCTAATCGGATATCGTTGGATATAAAAAGGCATATCTGTACTGCCTAACCGGATATCGTAGAACACGAAAAGGCATGTCTATACTGCCTAAACTTCTCATCGTAGGACATAAAAATACGTGTCTGCACAGCTTAGCCAAGAATCGTAGAACAGGAAAAGACATGTCTGCACTGTCTAACCATACATGGTATGATATAAATTGACAAATCTGCACTGGTAGGACATAAAAGGACATAACTCCATACATGGTAGGACATAAAATGACATGTCTGCACTGCCACTCCATACATGGTAGGACATAAAATGACATGTCTGCACTGCCACTCCATACATGGTAGGACATAAAATGACATGTCTGCACTGTGTCTGCACTGCCACCCTCCATACATGGTAGGACATAAAAGACATGTCTGCATGTAAAATGACTGGTAGGACACATGCTGCACTGCCATACATGGTAGGACATAAAAAGACATGTCTGCACTGCCTAACCATACATGGTAGGACATAAAATGACATGTCTGCACTGCCTAACCATACCATGACATGGTATGACATAAAATGACATATCTGCACTGCCTAACCATACATGGTAGGACATAAAATGACATGTCTGCACTGCCTAACCATACATGGTATGACATAAAATGACATATCTGCACTGCCTAACCATACATGGTAGGACATAAAATGACATATCTGCACTGCCTAACCATACATGGTAGGACATAAAATGACATGTCTGCACTGCCATACTCCATACATACATGGTAGGACATAAAATGACATGTCTGCACTGCCACTCCATAATGGTAGATATAAAGACATGTCATACATGGTATGACATAAAATGACATATCTGCACTGCGTAACCATACATGGTAGGACATAAAAGGACATGTCTGCACTGCCACTCCATACATGGTAGGACATAAAATGACATGTCTGCACTGCCACTCCATACATGGTAGGATATAAAAAGACATGTCTGCACTGCCTAACCATACATGGTATGACATAAAGTGACATATCTGCACTGCGTAACCATACATGGTAGGACATAAAATGACATATCTGCACTACCTAACCATACATGATATGACATAAAATGACGTATCTGAACTGCGTAACCATACATGGTAGGACATAAAATGACATATCTGCACTGCGTAACCATACATGGTGGGACATAAAAGTCATGTCTACACTACCTCACCAGACATGGTAGGACATTCAAAGTCTTGTCCGCTCTGCCTAACCATACATGGTAGGACATAAAAAGCAGGTGTTTACTGCCGAACCATTCATGGCAGGACATAAAAGCAGGTCGTAACTGCCGAACCATACATGGTAGGACATAAAAAACATGTCTGCACTGCCTAACCATACATGGTAGGACATAAAAAACATGTCTTCACTGCCTAATCATACATTTTAGGACATACAAGGGCATACCTAACCATACATGGTAGAACATGAAAAGGCGTGTCAGCACTGCCTAACCATAAATCATAGGACAGGAAAAGGTATGTCATAACTGCCTAAGCCTGCATGGTAGGACATAAAATGGCATGTTTGCACTGCCTAATCATGCATAGTGGGATATGTCATCCTTGCCTAACCATTTAGAGTGGGACATCAAAAGGCATGTCATCCCTGCCTAACCATTTAGAGTGGACATCAAAAGGCATGTCATCCCTGCCTAACGATTTAGAGTGGGACATCAAAAGGCATGTCATCTGTGCCTAACCATTTAGAGTGGGACATCAAAGGCATGTCATCTGTGCCTAACCATTTAGAGTGGGACATAAAAAGGCATGTCATCTGTGCCTAACCATGCAGAGTGGGACATCAAAAGGCATGTCATCCCTGCCTAACCATTTAGAGTGGGACATAAAAAGGCATGTCATCTGTACCTAACCATTTAGAGTGGGACATAAAAAGGCATGTCATCTCTGCCTAACCATGTAGAGTGAGACATGAAAAGGCATGTCATCTCTGCCTAACAATTTAGGAGTGGGACATGAAAAGGCATGTCATCTCTGCCTAAGCATGTAGAGTGGGACATAAAAAGGCATGTCTGCACTGTAACCATACATGATAGGACGTAAAAAGGCATGTCTGCACTGTCTAACCCTACATGGTAGGACATAAAATGGCATGTCTGCACTGCCTAACCATACATAGTGGGACATAAAAAGGCATGTCATCTATGCCTAACCATTTAGAGTGGGACATAAAAAGGCATGTCATCTCTGCTAACATTTAGAGTGGGACAAAAAGGCATGTCATCTCTACCTAACCATTTAGAGTGGGACATAAAAAGGCATGTCATCTCTGCCTAACCATTTAGAATGGGACATAAAAAGTCATGTCATCTCTACCTAACCATTTAAAGTGGGACATAAAAAGGCATGTCATCTCTACCTAACCATTTAGAGTGGGACATAAAAAGGCATGTCATCTCTACCTAACCATTTAATGGGACATAAAAAGCATGTCATCTCTACCTAACCATTTAGAGTGGGACATAAAAGGCATGTCATCTCTACCTAACCATTTAGAATGGGACATAAAAGGCATGTCATTTCTGCCTAACCATTTAGAGGACATAAAAAGGCATGTCATCTATGCCTAACCATTTAGAATGGGACATAAAAAGGCATGTCATTTCTGCCTAACCATTTAGGTGGGACATAAAGGCATGTCATCTATGCCTAACCATTTAGAATGGGACATAAAAAGGCATGTCATTTCTGCCTAACCATTTAGAGTGGGACATAAAAAGGCATGTCATCTATGCCTAACCATTTAGAGTGGGACATAAAAAGGCATGGCTTATCTGCCTAACCACTGAGAGTGGGACATAAATAGGCAAAGCATATCTGCCAAACTATGTAGAGTAGGACATAAAAAGGCATGTCTGCACTGCCTAACCCTGCATGGTAGGACATAAAAAAGCATGTCTGCACTGCCTAACCATGCATGGTAGGACATAAAATGGCATGTCTGTACTATCTAACCATACATGGTAGGACATAAATGACATGTCTGCACTGTGCAACCATACATGGTAGGACATAAAATGGCATGTCTGCACTGTCTAACCATAAATGGTAGGACATAAAATGGCATGTCTGCACTGTCTAACCATACATGGTAGGACATAAAAAGGCATGTCTGCCCTGTCTAACCTTACATGGTAGGACATAAAAAGGCATGTATGCACTTTCTAATCATACATGGTAGGACATAAAAGGCATGTCTGCACTGCCCAGCCATGAATCGTATGACATAGAAAGGCATGTCTCCACTGCACAGCCATGAACCGTATGACATAATAAGGCATGTCTCCACTGCACAGTCATGAATCGTATGACATAAAAAGGCATGTCTTCACTGCACAGCCATGAATTGTATGACATAGAAAGGCATGTCTCCATTGCCCAGACATGAATCGTATGAGATAGTAAGGCATGTATCCACTGCACAGCCATGAATCGTATGACATAGAAAGGCATGTATCCACTGCCCAGCCATGAATCATATGACATAGGAAGGCATGTCTCCACTGCCCAGCCATGAATCGTATGACATAAAGGACATGTCTCCACTGTCCTCCCTGAATCTAATGACATAAAAAGACATGTCTCCACTGCCCATCCATGAATCGTATGACATAACAAGACATGTTTCCACTGCACAGCCATGAATCGTATGACATAAAAAGACATGTCTCCACTGCCCATCCATGAATCGTATGACATAAAAAGACATGTCTCCACTGCCCAAGCATGAATCGTATGACATAGAAAGGCATGTCTCCACTGCCCAGCCATGAATCATATGGCATAAAAAAGGCATGTCTCCACTGCCCATCCATGAATGGTATGACATAAAAAGGCATGTCTCCACTGCACAGCCATGAATCGTATGACATAAAGAGGCATGTTTCCCACTGCCCAGCTATGAATCGTATGACATAAAAAGGCATGTCTCCACTGCACAGCCATGAATCGTATGGCATAACAAGACATGTCTTCACTGCCCAGCCATGAATCGTATGACATAAAAAGGGCATGTCTCCACTGCCCATCCATGAATCGTATGACATAACAAGACATGTCTCCACTGCACAGCCATGAATCGTATGACATAAAAAGGCATGTCTCCATTGCACAGCCATGAATCGTATGACATAAAAGGCATGTCTCCACCGCCCATCCATGAATCGTATGACATAAAAAGGCATGTTTCCACTGCACAGCCATGAATCGTATGACATAACAAGACATGTCCCCACTGCACAGCCATGAATCGTATGACATAAAAAGGCATGTCGCCACTGTCCATCCCTGAATCTAATGACATAAAAAGACATGTCTCCACTGCACAGCCATGAATTGTATGACATAAAAAGGCATGTCTCCACTGCCCAGCCATGAATCGTATGACATAAAAAGGCATGTCTCCACTGCCCAGCCATGAATCGTATGACATAAAAAGGCATGTCTCGACTGCCCAGCCATGAATCGTATGACATGAAAAGGTATGTCTCCACTGCCTAACCATACATGGTAGGACATGAACATGAATGTCTGCATCCCCTAAGCAGACATGCTACGGCATAAAAAGGCATGTCTGCACTGCCAGCCATAAATCGAAAGATAGGAAAAGGCATGTCCGCAATGCCCAGCCATAAATCGTAGGACATGAAAAGGCATGTCTGCACTGCCTAATTATACATGGTAGGGCATAAAAAGCCATATCAGCACTGCCTAACCATACATGGTAAGACAGAAAAAAGCATGTCTGCACTGCCCAGCCATAAATCGTAGGACAGGAAAAAGCATGTCCGTACTTCCTAAAGATACATGGTAGGGGAGGAAAAGGCCTGTGTGCACTGCCTGACCATACATAGTGTGACATAAAAGGCATGTCTGCAATGCCTAACCATACATGGTAGGACATAGATAGAGTGTGTCTGCAATGCCTAACCACAAATAGTAGGACATAAAAAGGTATGTATGAAATGCCTATCAATACAGGCTAGGACATTGAAAGGTAGTTCTGCACTGCCTAACCATACATGGTAGGACATAAAAAAGCATGTTTGCACTGCCTAACCATGCATAGTAGGACATAACAAGGCATATCTGCATTACCTAATGATACATAATAGGACATAAAAAGGCATGTGTGCACTCTCCAGCCATCAATCGTAGGACAGGAAAAGGCACGTGTGCACTGTCTAACCATACATGGTAAGATATCAAAAGGTCTGTCTGTATTGCTCACCATTAAATCGTAGGACGCAAAAAATACCAATCTGTACTGTGCATCCGTACATTGTAGGACATTAAAAGGACTATATGTACCGCACGCTCGTAAATGCTAGGACATGAAGAGGCATCTCTGTACTGCTTACGCATAAAACGTAGGACATGAAGAGGCCTCTCTGTACTGCCTACGCATAAATCGTAGGACATGAAGAGGCCTGTTTGTGCTCAACCATAAATCATAGGACATGAAGAGGCCTGTATGTACTGCTCACCCATCAATCGGAAATCATGGAAATGCCTGTCTGTGCTCGTCAATAAATCATAGGAAATGAAGAGGTCTTGTCTGTACTGCTCACTCATAAATCGTAGGACATGAAAAGGCGTATGTGTACTGCTCACCAATGAATCCTGAGACATGAAACGGCCTGTCTGTGCTCACCCATAAATGGTAGGAAATGAAGAGGCCTGTCTGTACTACTCACCCATAAATGGTAGGAAATGAAGAGGCCTGTCTGTACTACTCACCTAAAAATGGTACGAAATGAAGACACCTGTCTGTACTACACACCTATAAATGGTAGGAAATGAAGACGCGTGTCTGTACTGCTCACCCATACATGGTAGGAAATGAAGACGCCTGTCTGTATTACTCTTCTATAAATGGTAGGAAATGAAGACGCCTGTCTGTATTACTCTTCTATAAATGGTAGGAAATGAAGACGCCTGTCTGTACTACACACCTATAAATGGTAGGAAATGAAGACGCCTGTCTGTATTACTCTTCTATAAATGGTAGGAAATGAAGACGCCTGTCTGTATTACTCTTCTATAAATGGTAGGACATGAAGACGCCTGTCTGTATTACTCTTCTATAAATGGTAGGAAATGAAGACGCCTGTCTGTATTACTCTTCTATAAATGGTAGGAAATGAAGACGCCTGTCTGTACTACACACCTATAAATGGTAGGAAATGAAGAGGCCTGTCTGTACTACACACCTATAAATGGTAGGAAATGAAGAGGCCTGTCTGTACTACACACCTATAAATGGTAGGAAATGAAGACGCCTGTCTGTACTACACACCTATAAATGGTAGGAAATGAAGACGCTTGTCTGTATTACTCTTCTAAAAAGGTAGGAAATGAAGACGCCTGTCTGTATTACTCTTCTATAAATGGTAGGAAATGAAGACGCCTGTCTGTATTACTCTTCTATAAATGGTAGGAAATGAAGACGCCTGTCTGTATTACTCTTCTATAAATGGTAGGAAATGAAGACGCCTGTCTGTACTACACACCCATAAATGGTAGGAAATGAAGACGCCTGTCTGTATTACTCTTCCTATAAATGGTAGGACATGAAGAGGCCTGTCTGTACTACACACCCATAAATGGTAGGACATGAAGACGCCTGTCTGTATTACTCTTCTATAAATGGTAGGAAATGAAGACGCCTGTCTGTATTACTCTTCTATAAATGGTAGGAAATGAAGACGCCTGTCTGTATTACTCTTCTATAAATGGTAGGAAATGAAGACGCCTGTCTGTACTACACACCTATAAATGGTAGGAAATGAAGAGGCCTGTCTGTACTACACACCTATAAATGGTAGGAAATGAAGAGGCCTGTCTGTACTACACACCCATAAATGGTAGGAAATGAAGAGGCCTGTCTGTACTACACACCTATATAAATGGTAGGAAATGAAGAGGCCTGTCTGTACTACACACCTATAAATGGTAGGAAATGAAGACGCCTGCCTGTCTACACACCCATAAATGTACTGTCTAGCTATACACACCTATAAATGGTAGGAAATGAAGACGCCTGTCTGTACTACACACCTATAAATGGTAGGAAATGAAGAGGCCTGTCTGTTCACTTATCTGTTAGGAAATGGGCAACGTGTCTGTACACCTATAAATGGTAGGAAATGAAGAGGCCTGTCTGTATTACTCTTCTATAAATGGTAGGAAATGAAGACGCCTGTCTGTACTGCTCACTCATAAATGGTAGGAAATGAAGACGCGTGTCTGTATTACACCTATAAATGGTAGGAAATGAAGAGGCCTGTCTGTACTACTCTTCCTATAAATGGTAGGAAATGAAGAGGCCTGTCTGTATTACACTTCTATAAATGGTAGGAAATGAAGACGCCTGTCTGTACTACACACCTATAAATGGTAGGAAATGAAGACGCGTGTCTGTACTACATCACTATAAATGGTAGGAAATGAAGAGGCCTGTCTGTATTACTCTTCTATAAATGGTAGGAAATGAAGACGCCTGTCTGTATTACTCTTCTATAAATGGTAGGAAATGAAGAGCTATTACTCTTCTATAAATGGTAGGAAATGAAGACGCTTGTCTGTACTACACACCTATAAATGGTAGGAAATGAAGACGCTTGTCTGTATTACTGCTTCTCATAAATGGTAGGAAATGAAGACGCCTGTTTGTATTACTCTTCTATAAATGGTAGGAAATGAAGACGCTTGTCTGTATTACTCTTCTATAAATGGTAGGAAATGAAGACGCTTGTCTGTACTTACCTATAAATGGTAGGAAAATAAGATGTCTGCACTGCTCTTCTATAAATGGTAGGAAATGAAGACGCTTGTCTGTATTACTCTTCTATAAATGGTAGGAAATGAAGACGCCTGTCTGTATTACTCTTCTATAAATGGTAGGAAATGAAGACGCTTGTCTGTACTACTCACTCATAAATGGTAGGAAATGAAGACGCCTCTGTACTACTCTTCTAAAATGGTAGGAAATGAAGACGCTTGTCTGTATTACTCTTCTATAAATGGTAGGAAATGAAGACGCCTGTCTGTACTGCTCACTCATAAATGGTAGGAAATGAAGACGCTTGTCTGTATTACTCTTCTATAAATGGTAGGAAATGAAGACGCTTGTCTGTATTACTCTTCTATAAATGATAGGAAATGAAGACGCTTGTCTGTACTGCACACTCATAAATGGTAGGAAATGAAGACGCCTGTCTGTACTGCTCTTCTATAAATAGTAGGAAATGAAGACGCTTGTCTGTACTGCTCACTCTATAAATGGTAGGAAATGAAGACGCGTGTCTGTATTACTCTTCTATAAATGGTAGGAAATGAAGACGCGTGTCTGTACTTACTCACCTATAAATGGTAGGAAATGAAGACGCGTGTCTGTACTACACACCTATAAATGGTAGGAAATGAAGACGCGTGTCTGTACTACTCACCTATAAATGGTAGGAAATGAAGACGCGTGTCTGTACTACACACCTATAAATGGTAGGAAATGAAGACGCGTGTCTGTACTACACACCTATAAATGGTAGGAAATGAAGACGCCTGTCTGCGTCTGTGTCTGTACTACACACCTATAAATGGTAGGAAATGAAGACGCCTGTCTGTACTACACACCTATCAATGGTAGAAATGAAGACGCCTGTCTGTACTACACACCTATCAATGGTAGGAAATGAAGAGGCCTGTCTGTACTACACACCTATAAATGGTAGGAAATGAAGACGCGTGTCTGTATTACTCTTCTATAAATGGTAGGAAATGAAGACGCGTGTCTGTATTACTCTTCTATAAATGGTAGGAAATGAAGACGCCTGTCTGTACTACTCTTCTATAAATGGTAGGAAATGAAGACGCTTGTCTGTACTACTCTTCTATAAATGGTAGGAAATGAAGAGGCCTGTGTGTACTGCTCACCCATACATGGTAGGAAATGAAGAGAGGCCTGTCTGTACTACTCACCTATAAATGGGTGGAAATGAAGAGGCCTGTCTGTACTACTCACCTATAAATGGGTGGAAATGAAGAGGCCTGTCTGTATTACACACCCATACATTGTAGGACATGAAGAGACCTGATTATACTGCACACCCATACATTGTAGGACATGAAGAGACCTGATTATACTGCACACCCATACATTGTAGGACATGAAGAGACCTGATTATACTGCACAACCATACATTGTAGGACATGAAGAGACCTGATTATACTGCACACCCATACATTGTAGGACATGAAGAGACCTGATTATACTGCACAACCATACATTGTAGGACATGGAGAGGCCTGTAGTACTCCTCACCCATGAAACGTATGACATAAAGAGGCCTGTCTGTACTGCTCACCCAGAAATCGTAGGACATGAAAAGTCCTGTATGTACATCCCATCCATTATTCGTCGGACACAGACAAACCTGTTTGTTCTAATCCATACATGGTAGTACATAAAAAGGCATGTCTGCACTGCCTAGCCATACATGGTAGTACATAAAAACACATGTCTGCACTGCCTAGCCATACATGGTAGTACATAAAAAGGCATGTCTGCACTGCCTAGCCATACATGGTAGTACATAAAAAGGCATGTCTGCACTGCCTAGCCATACATAGTAGTACATAAAAAGGCATGTCTGCACTGCATAGCCATACATGGCAGGACATAAAAAGCGTGTCTGCACTGCCTAGCCATACATGGCAGGACATTAAAAAGCCTGTCTGCACTGCCTAGCCATACATGGCAGGACATAAAAAGGTATGTCTGCACTGCCTAGCCATACATGGCAACACATAAAAAGGCATGTCTGCACTGCCTAGCCATGAAGCATAGGACAGGAAAGGCATGTCTGCACTTCCTAACCATACCTGGTAGGACATAAAACGGCATGTCTGCATTGCTTAATTATACATGATAGGACAGACAAAGGCATATCCACACTGTGCAGCCATAAATCTTAGGATATGAAAAGGTATGTTTGTACAATCCACTCATAAATCGTAAGGCATAAAAAAGTCTGTTTGTACAGCTCACCCATAACTGGTAGGACATAGAAAAGTCTGTTTGTACAGCCCTGCCATAAATCGTAGGACATAGAAAGGTCTGTTTGTACAGCCTGCCATAAATCGTAAGACATAGAAAGGTATGTTTGTACAACCCTCCCATAAAGCGTAGGACATAGAAAGGTTTGTTTGTACATCCCTACCATAAAGCGTAGGACATAGAAAGGTCTGTTTGTACAGCCCTACCATAATTCGTAGGACACAGAAAGGTTTGTACAGCCCTGCCATAAATCGTAGGACATAGAAAAGTCTGTTTGTACAGCCCTACCATAAATCGTAGGACACAGAAAGGTCTGTTTGTACAGCCCCTGCCATAAGTCGTTGGACATAGAAAAGTCTGTTTGTACAGCCCTGCGATAAATCGTAGGACATAGAAATGTCTGTTTGTACAGCCTATAAATCGTAGGACGTAGAACGGTCTGTTTGTACAGCCCTGCCATAAATCGTTGGATATAGAAAAGTCTGTTTGTACAGCCCTACCATAAGTCGTAGGACACAGAAAGGTCTGTTTGTACAGCCCTACCATAAAGCGTAGGATATAAAAGATATCTGAAAAGCCCTACCATAAATCGCAGGACAAGGACAGACCTTTCTGCCGCAGGCTTTATGCATTTGCTGTCAGGTCCTATGTGCACTTGACTTGATTTGGATGTCATTGGCAAGTTGTTAGGCTGCCAGACTTGGGATCATAATGCCCCGGGTTGTGTTTCTTAGCAAAGACTATTAACATGCATTTGCTTCATTTATCCTCTGGGTGAAAATGGGTAAAAGTACTAACGTCTTTTGCTGGAGATGATTGGTATCGTCTACTCCACTTTACGCTACAGGAACGAGAAAATATCCGGCTCTTTTTGGCTCGTAATAGCCTTGAAAGTATCATACAAATAATAATAGCATTTTATAATACTATATAACATATTTATAATACTATATAACATTAAAACCACAGACATAATCCAACCATAAACAAAAGGGGAAAAACGTAATATAA
>JAXRKP010000184.1:62500-65000 GCA_037039925.1 Doris montereyensis
TTTTAAAATTTGGATCAGATAAAATTTGGATCAATAATGATTTGGATCAAAAGAGCTGAAAAGATAACATAATGATTTTGATCACATAATGGTCTGGATCACATAATGGTCTGGATCACATTTTCCATGATTTGGATCACATAATCGAGTTGGATCACATGATGGTCTGGATTTTTAATGATCAATACATTTCAAAACATTGTTGCAACATTCTATACAGTCCTTTTCGTTTGATGAATATTGGAGTAAAATGTTGCAGAGTTTTTATGATAGTTTCATAATATGATATGATTATAGCACTTTAATGGGAATAATGAACGAGGCACCAACTTGTGGAGTGCTTCTACACTAAATCGAGTTCATGATTTGTTCATTAAAATACTATACTGCTACTATTACTACTACTATTAGTCTATGAACAGTAACAATAATATATAGAATTTCACAGATACGAAACTTTTACTTGGATTCAACGTACTAAAGACTGTAAGCAAAGAATGTAAGCAATAAACACTGAATGAATGCTGTGTCCAAGCTTTGCATTAAACTATTCCCAATGTGGACTAATGATACACTCCAACTATGATATACAAGACTACTGGTACTACTACTACTACTGGATAGGCCTAGCTACTATATCTGAATCTAAATCTAGCTCTAAGATCTGAGTCTAAATCTAGAGCTAGATATTATCATGAATTAATATTGGAGATCTATCGAGTACTAGATCTAAATAGGTTTAGATCTAAAGTCTGAAATTTTTCAAGAAACTGCGTTCTTGAGTAATCTACAAGTAGGATAAATATTGGATATGGGAATAGGATTAGACATTCATATTATGTATAATCCTTTTAATGTACATGGATCTCCCATACATAGTACTGATGATCCAAGACTTCGATCAAGATCTAATCTTATTTAGAAACTAGAATTAACAACAACCTCCATACCACGACATTTGAAATAGTTTACAGTAAAAACTACCTATTTAGGCACTCTTTTTGAATCAATCAACTTCGTTTGTATCAGTCACGTCTGCTTCGATTCCTTTCTTTTAAAGCGTAGAAATGCTTCACCTAATTTGCTCAATTTTTATCTTAGTAACCTCTGCATTTCAGACACAAAACCATTCGAATTGTGAAAAAATGGGATGAAAGATCTAGATTGCACATTTGATCATCATCTCATGGGCTACAATTTGTGATATAGAACCACTCTGTCGCATCTTTATTAGCTGAGTTTTAGGCTTTTAAAGTTTTGATATTTATTTTCTGGTCTGACAAATTTCCAATACCACCGCGTAAGATTTTTCTCACGTAGAGTCATAAATCACTGAAAGGAAATGTAACAATAGGCCCGGTGAAGTATTAGATCTACGCTGTTTACTTTTGTATCATTCACTTTCTACGATTTTCTTTCCTTGTACAAGAGGCCTGTATGGAATTTTTTTTCTCTATACCGACGTTCCTAAATTAGGTAAGTACACTTAGAATTTAGATCTAGTAGTCTAGAATCTTGATCGAGATTGCTAGATCTAGAAGTCTAGGTCTAGATATAGATTCTATATCTAGAGATCTATTCTAGATATAATCTAATCTAGATTCTAGATCCAGCTTAGAATAATTATTCTAGATCTAGAATCTAATCTTATATTAGGCTATCTAGAATCTAAAATATAAAAATAGATAATCTAGATCTAGATCTGGAGAATGGTGATCTAGATTTAGGAAAAGGAGACTGATATCAGATCTAGATCTAGATCTAGACCTATCTTAGATCTAAGCATATCACGGCATGGTAAATCTACATTAATATATTAGCAAGTCTAGTTTTCTCATGATCAATAATTAATTATAATTTGTACTTAGATCTAGATCTAGATTATAGATCTAAGATCTAGTCTAGATCTACAATCTAGATCTACACGTATTTCAAAATGTCCTATCAAATTGCTACTAGACTAGTCACATAACTAAATTGAAATTGTAATTTCAGCCAATATGACCAAAAATCTGCCACAAAGGATTGGGATACATGTTTGATATGTCATTGTCAGTTGGATACTCCTGAAAAGTTAGAATGTCCTGCCAATTCTAAGCAAAAAGTCACCGATCAAGGCTATGTAACGTTTGTTGACAATATCAATCAGTGCAATGCAGTAGCACAGGATGATGATAAACTGGATTTGTCAGATATTGCATGTGAAAGTGAGGACATTCTTGAACTTATTAAATCGAACCGCGAAAATGGCATAAATCTTGCCGAGTTAAGTTGAATTCTGATCAAATTAATTTGGAGGTTAGAAACAAAAAAGTTCAAAGCAACAGCGCAAGAAGCACCGTCAGCCTCAACATCATGTGCTACATTGGAGGGCCCACCTAGGGATGAACGAATGGAACTAAAACGTAGACGAAGCAATAGACATCCGTATCAAAATAAGTTACAACATAACAGAGAAACATGCTTTTTTGGTAAAAATTCGGAAACGGGCATACTGCAT
>JAXRKP010000184.1:70000-72500 GCA_037039925.1 Doris montereyensis
CTAGCTACCCCTTTCTCTCTCTCTACTTCTCTCTCTCTCTCTCTCTCTCTCTCTCTCTCTCTCTCTCTCTCTCTCTCTCTCTCTCTCTCTCTCTCTCTCTCTCTCTCTCTCTCTCTCTCTCTCTTTCGCTCTCTCTCTTCTCTCTCTCTCTCTCTCTCTCTCTCTCTCTCTCTCTCTCTCTCTCTCTCTCTCTCTCTCTCTCTCTCTCTCTCTCTCTCTCCTCTCTCTCTCTCTCTCTCTCTCTCTCTCTCTCTCTCTCTCTGTATATATTTATTTATATATATATATATATATATATATATATATATATATATATATATATATATATATATATATATATATATATATATATATTTACCTACCTAGTTTCATATTAATAACAACTCATCTTTCGACCTTCTACTCCTTGTCTTACTACCCACATTACCACCAGTCTTTTCTTATTTTTACGCTTCTGTGATTTCTGTCTTATTTACTAAACCACGGTTTCTGTCTTATTTACTAAAACCACGGTTTCTGTCTTATTTACTAAACCACGGTTTCTGTCTTATTTACTAAACCACGGTTTCTGTCTTATTTACTAAACCACGGTTTCTGTCTTATTTACTAAACCACGGTTTCTGTCTTATTTACTAAACCACGATTTCGTCTTATTTACTAAACCACGGTTTCTGTCTTATTTACTAAACCACGGTTTCTGTCTTATTTACTAAACCACGGTTTCTGTCTTATTTACTAAACCACGGTTTCTGTCTTATTTACTAAACCACGGTTTCTGTCTTATTTACTAAACGATGATTTATGTCTTATCAATTTACTACATTATGATTTCTGTCTTATTATATCAAACCCTGATTTCTGTTCTATACCAAACTATGATTTTTGTTCTATACTGAACCCTGATTTCTGTTCTATACCAAACTGGGATTTCTGTTCTATACCAAACTATGATTTCTGTTCTATACTAAACTATGATTTTTGTTCTATACCAAACTATGATATCTGTCTATACCAAACTATGATTTCTGTTCTATACCAAACTATGATTTTTGTTCTATACTGAACCCTGATTTCTGTTCTATACCAAACTATGATTTCTGTTCTCTACCAAACTATGATTTCTGTTCTATACCAAACTATGATTTCTGTTCTATACTAAACGATGATTTCTGTTCTATACCAAACTATGATTTTTGTTCTATACTGAACCCTGATTTCTGTTCTATACCAAACTATGATTTCTGTTCTATACTAAACTATGATTTCTGTTTTTATCTGACACTAGGCGTGCGAGCAGACGAGACGAAGACGGCAGTGATAGCAGCCAGTGTGGTTGTTGGGGTCATGCTCTGTGTCGCCGTTATCGTTGCCATCGTCTACTGCTATCGACAGTAAGTTCTTATTATTAAATTAAATCAAACCAAATTTATCAACCAGGCTTTGACTTTTATCAGTCTATTAATACACTCGCAGACAAAAGAAAGTAAACACTTTGAGACCCTATATTCTTCAAAAGATTTCATGTCTATGATTTATACAGTTAATTACATAATATATTGTTAAAAAATAAACACAGTTAATGTCTGAAATGTGTCAAATAACAATTTTAACTAGGTCAGGCTACGGACCACACCTACAGGTTTGAAGTGTGTCCAATGACAATACCAACTAGGTCAGGCCACGAGACCACATCTACGGTTTGAAGTGTGTCCTATGACAATACCTTAACTAGGTCAGGTTAATGGACCACATCTACGGTTTTGGTGTGGTAAATGACAATACCTTAACTAGGTCAGGCCACGGACCACATCTACGGTTTGAAGTGTGTCCAATGACAATACCTTAACTAGGTCAGGCCACATCTACGGTTTGACCATGACAATACCTTAACTAGGTCAGGCCACGGACCACATTGAAGTGTGTCCAATGACAATACCTTAACTAGGTCAGGCCACGGACCACACCTACGGTTTGAAGTGTGTCCTATGACAATACCTTAACTAGGTCAGGCCACGGACCACACCTACGGTTTGAAGTGTGTCCAATGACAATACCTTAACTAGGTCAGGCCACGGACCACATCTACGGTTTGAAGTGTGTCCAATGACAATACCTTAACTAGGTCAGGCCACGGACCACATCTACGGTTTGAAGTGTGTCCAATGACAATACCTTAACTAGGTCAGGCCACGGACCACACCTACGGTTTGAAGTGTGTCCAATGACAATACCTTAACTAGGTCAGGCCACGGACCACACCTATGGTTTGAAGTGTGTCCTATGACAATACCTTAACTAGGTCAGGCCACGGACCACATCTACGGTTTGAAGTGTGTCCAATGACAATACCTTAACTAGGTCACGCCACGGACCACATCTACGGTTTGAAGTGTGTCCTATGACAATACCTTAACTAGGTCAGGCCACGGACCACATCTACGGTTTGGAAGTGTGTCCAATGACAATACCTTAACTAGGTCAGGCCACGGACCACATCTAC
>JAXRKP010000184.1:75000-87500 GCA_037039925.1 Doris montereyensis
AACATGTTCATACTCAATAGGTGTAGAGTTGCCAGGGCATTCGATTGAGTGGTTGAACATATAATATTAGAATAGTTTCCTTTCAACGGCGAACCTGTAGACAAAAGAAAGAGAAGAAAGCAACCTGCCCGACTAATAAAATAATATTGTTTCTTTTACGAACCGGAAACGGACTGATAAAAACGCTAACGGTTCAAAACTAATACTGTGCACAGAAAGGAAGCTTTAGATCTTACTCTAAGATTAAGTCAAGCAAAGTCTTGCCCCAAAAGGAAAAAAAAAGGTCTCTGGTTAACATTAACAAAGACAGTTAGACAAAGGAACAAATAGGTAGGCGAGTTCAGGCCTTTCGTTAGTGAGAGAATCATGATGTAGAGATGACAATTGGACATGCACCACAGAACACATGTACATGTACTGAGACCGAGATGAAGATCGATATAATATCCAAAACGCAGAGGGTGGGCTCCCCACCTTGTGATAATGGTGTGCTTCTTAGCTAGATCTAGATCTAACTCTATTGATACAATAATAACGATAGTAATAATTATAATAATAATACTAATTATGATTGCAATACATGTAATAATAATGATGATAGATCTATGAATAATATCTCTATTTATCCCCCTGTCCATCTAATCTAATATACCCCATATCTAGCTCTAGATCTCTATCTTTTCAGATCTAGATCTAAATCTAGAATCTAGATCTATCTTGATCTAGGATAGTAGGATCTATCGGTTAGATCTATAAATCCCTAACTTTATCTGTCTATCTAATGTAATAGATTTATCTAATATTCTACCTATCCATCTAACTTTCCATATATTTTATCTAGATCTAGATCAAGAATCCTATCTTGATAAGATACACACATCTAATTTTCTATCTTTCTTTCTATCGATGACAAACTATCAATCTATCGATCCATCTACCTAAATCTAGATCTATATAATATTACTATTATATTACTATCATTGTAATGTTCATACATCTACTCATTCATTTAGTCCTCTCTTCAGTCCTCCCTCCATCCACCCATCTCTATGCATGCCCCTAACTTGCATTGTTCAACCATTTTGATTGATCAATGTAAAAAATGTTTCCAGTTCTGACAAAAGGGAGAAGGGGCAATTGGCACAAACAGCTTAAAGGCACCTCCAGTGGACAATGGAACGCCAAGCTTTCTCAGACAAAAGCAGCCCAGTTCACCCAGAGTCAAGGCCTACACACAGAATGCAGGTCACCACAAGCAAAGACCCTCCCTTATGTTCTACACCATCAAGGCAGATCCCAGAGACCTCATGACACACCCAGATCAGCCTGGTTTCATGTCAATCGCTCCGCCCACCCTTATCGGGGAGCTTTACCTGCGGGACGACCCGTTTTCTTTCTTAATGTCATGGACAAAGACATGTCTACAAGTAAGGGGGTTGTTTGGTTTTTTTGTCTTATGTTTTCAGAATTTGTTTTTTATTGCCTAAATAAAATGAAAGGTGTAAAAATTATGTCATGTCAATTTATGGTAAAATAATATGCATACTATACGTAACAAGGTAAGCATTTAGTATTGGTATGGTCATGTTGTTTTGTAGAATGGCAGAGATCTTCGTAGGAAATACTCTGAAATGTTACATCAATGTGCATGCAATTTTTGGGAGTGTTGTGTGCTTTGGTGAGTGATCAGAGTTGATGTCCATCTTGAAATAAGAACAGAATGGGGAAAACAAATCATCTCAGTACTGTAGTGAAGGCTACCACAGAAAGCAGTATTGCTACAACTTTTTAAAAGAAATATTCAAAGTGCATGCATCTCAAAGAAGAAAAAACATTAGTTTAAATAAAAAAAATAAGTTAAATGAAAGAAAATAATGATAAAAGTTCAGTCTTTGGATATTAGAGAAATATTTCAGATTACTCAAAGCTGACTCAGTGAAGTTCCATATACTCATTTTGAGGGCAAAATAAAATTATTATAATTTATTAATATTTTTGTAATATGGTCCGTGTTGGATTTCTGTGTTTGATCTTATATTGCTTACATTATGATTTAAAGATCTACAATGCCATAAATTATATTTAACATAGGCCTATATTTCTTACATACAATGGATTATCCAAATTAAAGGATTTACTTGTAGGATTTATTTTCCAACTGCGATAAGTTTTAGTTTTATGCAATTTTAATTTATTAAAGTAGGTTACCCCCCCCCAAATTTTTATTTTAAAAAATCATTTTCTCATGACATTTCAATGCGATATTGTAATAATTATCAATTACAGTTACTGTAACATTGACTTTCTGTTCGTTTGTTTCTGACATTCTATTTTAGTGATAAAAACTCCTGGGGTTGCTTAAAAACACCAGTAAAATATCAGATTGAAGTTAGAAGTGATTATGATCGGTGCTAAGTGACAACTCCACCTTAGATGTAAAGAAGAGAGAACAATCTTCTGTTTTCTTTTGGAGGGGAATTATTGTCATGTATCACTTGAGGTTTGTAAGTTTTCATTAACTATTTCATTGCTACAGACAGGTTCATGAGAACGGCATCATGATGCCTATACCTATACATATTTTTATAATTTTAGAACTCATTTTAAACCAGATATATTGCATTAGCATCAGTCACACACCACACGTTTAATTTAGAATTTTACGGGGCTTTGTCAATGCCTCTGCTGTATTTTATACAATTTGAGAATTATTTCAATGGAATGGCATTGTAATATAATATATCTTATCACTTGGCTTGGGTTAATTTGAATAATCCTTGCAATACAAGTAATGATACACACCTAGTGTAATCATTGTCAGTTCCAGATGTCTAAGCCTATGGTTTTACCTCTTCCACCTCATGTGATAATCTCAGAGGTTTTAAGGGCCAAAGAAATTTTCACAGCCATGGAAAGATCTTAGTCTTCACAAATGGCATGCCATGCATCTCTAAATTATGAGCTGCTAGATTTGTAAAATAAACTTTTCTTTCAACCTGTGACCTCTTACTCTCTCAGGATATCCCAGTCCATTCATGTACCAAAACGGAGGATCAATGCTATACTACGGTGTGTGGCACCACCTTTATTTGCTTCAACTATGTTGGTCGTTCACACACAATTTTTTTTCTCTCTTGGTGCATTTCATTCAAAATGGAAATGAGATGTTTTGAAAGAAAAGGCTGGCCCTTTAATCCATCTACTGAAAACTTTGTTTATGATTCCATAGTTAACAGTATTTTCTTTGTTCTCAAAAACTTTGTCGGTCAGTTCTCATCGTGAAATAAATATTAAACAAAGGAGCTCAGAAAGAGGCAGGATTTCAACTCTAATACTTCTACGTGTCTGTAATAAGTTCTAACGACTCTAGTATGGTTTTAGAATATTTCATTTTCAATTTGGAATCCTTTGAAATCTCTGCCTATGTTGCTTATTTAGGTTAAACTTCTAATTTAAAGATTGGGCTATTTTGAAAAGCGATGGAAGTTTCAGGACTTAAAATAATAAAAAGTTTAAACAAGAATAGGCTCTAAAACTTGTAAGTATATGTTTGAGTAAGAACAAGTTTAAATGAGAACAGCTCTAAAACTTGTAGGTATAGGTTTGAGTAAGAACAAGTTTAAATGAGAACAGCTCTAAAACTTGTAAGTATAGGTTTGAGTAAGAACAAGTTTAAATGAGAACAGCTCTAAAACTTGTAAGTATAGGTTTGAGTAAGAACAAGTTTAAATGAGAACAGCTCTAAAACTTGTAAGTATAGGTTTGAGTAAGAACAAGTTTAAATGAGAACAGCTCTAAAACTTGTAAGTATAGGTTTGAGTAACAACAAGTTTAAAGCTAATAAAGACGATTCAAATGCTCATTTCCATTTGACAATTTTTTGTTACTACAACCAACTCTTCTTGCACAGTCTTCTTCATCCCTTTTTCAGATTCCTTTAGTTTCCATTTTCACTGCGTTTGGATCACCAATTTGGCGCTTTAAAATTCTTTTATTCTTTTTGTTTCTGTGCAGTGTCTAATTTTATTCAGTTTCTTTTCACAGTGCTCTTATTTCAAAATGCTCCTTTCCTTGCTTTATAAGCTATGATTTATTAAACTGAAATTTTACTTGAGTTAGTAATTGTTTATTGTGATTCCATTTCCTTCTTCATCTTTTAAAAATTATATAACTGACATATTGGTGAGATTTAGTTTGCTTTGAACCCTATGGCTTGTTGGATGGTAGGCTGAGTGTTTAAAGCCATTTAAGAGAATGTTTAAATTGAGTTCCTTTTGGCTCTGGTTATTAGAGCAAGTCGGCACTTTACAAATTATTTGTTTTATAACTTCTTCATTTGAATAAAATTCCATAGAGATAATAAAGATCCATGCCCCTATTCTTAAGACATCGACTAACAATATAGAATCTTGCAAACTGAGGGACAATAAATAGTACCAAAGTGTCGGATGTAACTTTTCACAAGCAAAAAAGTTGTCATGGATTTCACAGAATTAACTCATATTGTGCTTAAAGGCTTCTCTTTGTGCAAGTCTTAAGGTGACCAATTTTGAGACAAAAAATAAATTTGCAATTGTAAAATTTGCTTGAAATAATTTACCTTCAATTCTTCTTTGCTTCTCTTTCTCTCTCTCTCTCTCTCCTCCTCTAAACTAAAAGAATGCACAACGGATGGCATGAGGTACTTGGGAGCATGGTCAAATCAACTGAAATTATAATCCTGATCCGATTCTCTTAATTCTTCAACGGGAAAATCACGTTTAGTTAACAATACATTGATGACTCATGTGCATGCAGAGATACTCACGCCAGTTGAACAACTAGAACTACACTTAGTGTTTAACGTAAAGATATTGTTGGTTGAAATCTGACCAAAAATATTTCTTACTTCATTTAGGTAAAGGCAAGCTCTCAGCTTGGTTGGAAAGTTGGAAATATTTTAGGTTTAAAGAAAAATTTATATACTTTGGAGTTTCTTTTCAATTTGTAAAAATATTTTGGAGTTTCTTTTGTTTTTTAAAAGTATTTTTAAGTTCATTTAGAAGGTAAAAGGACAAATGTTCAGAGTTTATTGTTTTTTGCTTTTCTAAAAATTGTGTGTGTATGTGGGAGGAGGGGTTGATTGAATCCCTGAATGACACCTTGATTTACAATAGCTCATCAAAACTTTTCTTCCATTTCTCTTTATGTCAATGAATCTGATATTGAAGTCATAATTTTCATGTTCAAGCAGTATCCAGTGATGCTTTTGTTATGTAAATGTGATCATGACTTGCAAAGAAACAAAAGGATGAGCACAATTGAAAATTATACAAGTTTTGCAAAAAGGCAGAAAAGATTAAAACAAAATCCATGCAACAAAGTCACATTTAATGTATAAAATGACAAGAGCTATTAATGGAAGGAAATGTATTTGTTGATTTAATGAATCACTGATCCCATGTCACTAGCATTCTTTCTGCACTTTTGTTGCTAGTCTAGATGCATGCTTTGGCTGGCCTTTGTTTTCCCTCTTAAAATTGTAATCAATTTAGGTTTTCAAGTTCCATGATGTTTAGTTACCACAAATGTTCATCGTTTTCTTAGTGACAACAGAGAAAATGTTAAAAATCCTTTTACATCACTTAGATGACAAAGAGTAAACATTAAAAACGTAAGGAAAATTAGTTAGGTATCGAATAAAAACATCCTTAACACATTAAGACAAGCTTAGACATGACATAGCCCTATTGGTACTGCAAGCCTATAATGTATAAAATCTTATTCCTATGATTTCTATGAAGGACACAGATGTTTTTACACCAAAACAAATTTAAAGTTAGAATCAACAAATGAGGTCAAGTCATTGTTGATATTTAAATTTATGAGACCAATTAAATGAATGTCAAAGTTTTTAAAATCTATTACCTCTACTTTTCTTTAAATTATTATATGCACTTTTTTATTGAGATAAAAATCAATGCCATGCAATACAATTCTGTCTGTTTCCCTCTTTTCTCAGCAAAACGATGGACCTCAGATTGAGTATGTCAAGACTTTATCTCCTTGTTATCACTTGAAAGTATTTTATTTTTATGAATGTCAGAATTTTATAATTTTTGTGCCTGTTTGTGTTGCAGAAGGTGTTGTTATTGCTGTTGAAGTTTTTTGTATAAGTTCTTGTATGACTCAACCATGTACATACACACTAGTTACCTCCAAATTTCACTTGTCTTTGTCTGCTGAACAAGATGTAACAATGGATAATTCTAATAGCTTTGGATCAAAATGCAGATAAAACTTTTATGCCTTGCCATTTTTTTGTTTGTTGCACAATGAGTATACCTATTATACATACATATTATCTAGTAATCCTGAGAAATTGAAAATTAAAAATGGTCACAGGCTGAACATTGAAGTAATTTTATATTTGAGCATTTTTCAGAACATTGCAAATCTGCATTTGAAATTGAATGGTGTTAAAATACATTTTGTTGTTTTTTGTTGCAGAGAAATTCCTGTTTCCAGGTGATGAAAAGGGTGAGTAATGAAGTTCTTTGTATCATCAATAACAAACAGTCAAATGTCCAAACAGTCAGTCAAACACTTTTGTATGGGCAATGTCCAAACACTCTTTTGTATGGGCAATGTCCAAAACACTTTTTTTTCTCAATTTTATTTCAAAGCTGAATTGAAGCCACTTGGATAGGCACTTAACAAGCGTGTTATTTCTGGATTGGATATTATAATTGGTTGCAATAACTTCCTGTTCTCAAAAGACTCTTTATATGAATGAAATTGTCCATTAGAAATTCCATTCAGATCTACATTTTTAAAGACAAACATGTAAAATTGCAATAGAAATAATTAATCATGTTGACTTAGTTTATCAGCAAAATTCGCTTCAAGTGAGTCGGCAATGGTAATGCCCAGAATAGAAATAGAAGGATTCATTCGCAGTTTTTCAAACTCAAAATTTTATTTGAAATATAAACTTGTTCAAATTCTGTCTTACAGCATCATCAGCTGCACAGGAGCAAGGAGTCGCATCGCAGCAAGAGGGATAAATCTCGATCCAAGTCTAGAACAAGGTCTGCTACAAGGTCACAAGAGGCCCCATTGCAAACTGGGACATGATACCGGTACCAAAGCACCCTCCTGAAACTTCATTCTCACATTCAAAGATGAGCAGGGATGCAATTTCAACAAAGATTCTAGATCTAATTCTATTTAATTTTTGTTATTTATAATTATTTTTTTAATTCTTAGATCTATTATATTTTTCGACTGATTGAAACCTAAAAACTATGAACAAAAAGGAAGTTATTATAAATTGAGAGTTCTCCACTATCATTAGTCCGAGATTGCAGGATAGAATTTCCTGTTCTCAAAAATAGCCTGCGGCAAAAAACTTAGGTTAAAATCTATGTGATGAATGAAACACAACATGTCTTGATTAGAAATTCTCAACTTCGAGATACAACAGTTGATAAAGATGATCAGAGTGTAAAACACATTTTGATGGGATTGGTTATTGTTGACTTAGCTATCAGATTATTGCCTAAGGTAGACAAAGATGGATTTGCTTGGTGCTGTTACTAGAAATAGCAGGCAGTCATGGGGTGCGTTGTTTAAATGACCATGCTAGCTCAAAATAAAATTAAAACTGTCATATTTTTCGATGTAATCTTATAGCTGCAATGCAGGCAGCATGCAGTAAGATTTGTTCAAATTTGGTCTTACCTAGATCTAGATCATTCAGTTCAGCTCTACTGTCCTCTTTTACCTTATAGTTATGGTGCTGCTCCAAACATTGAGCAAGAGCAATAGATCTAGGTACCACCAGTTATTTATTTTTTGTCTACTGTTTGTTCTAGTTCTGTTTTTATTTTAAAGTTTCTTTATCCCTAGTAATTTAACTAAATTAAGCCCAGGAGGTTATTTAAGCTGTACAAGTGTGTGAAAATTCAATTCCGGTCCCCTGACCCTAAAGGCGTACCAAAGCACCCTCCTGGAAACCGGCGTTCATTCTCCATGCCATTTACATCCCTGGATGAGGATATTAAGCATTTGCTCGACATCCTTCCCAAAACTCAAAGGTCCTGGCTAATGAAATTAATAATAATCAGCATTTTGAAAACAGCAGGGTCATCAACACAAGAAAACCATGTCTTGAATCACGCCCAGCAAGAAATGCCATTACCTCAAACTGAAAACCAAAGCAGCAACTTTATTAGTGGGGATGGCCCATTCTCTGTGACCCAGATCAATGCCTCATCAATTAGGCACTCGCAAAGCCTTCGGATACACTTCCAAAGCAGGGAATTGGCATTGAATTTTGAAGATGATGATGCTGATTATCATGAAAAGAAAGAAATAGTTACTAGAAACCAAGGTGTCATTGAACTTGACCTAGATTCTGGAGAAAATGTTAAGCACAGCATAGAAACTCCCAGGGGAGATTATGATTCCTCAAGGACAAACTTTGACCTCCCCAATCCAACTCCAAGAATTGATTACTTGGACGAAAGTTCCACACGTGCAACCCAGAAGGAAGATACTGGGTTCAAAGTAGAAGATCTAGATGACATTATTGCTTTGGGCAAGTCGTCGCAAGAAACAACTAATTCTGCCGAAGACAAAATAGACGGGAGAGAGAAATCATCAGCGCCCACCTTCTCCCCTATTTGACGTTGATAAAGAATATTCCAACCCCTATTCCACTGACTTGTCAAATGTACAGACAGAACTGAACCACATAAGGAATGTGGAGGAGGACAGTCCGTTTCAAAGGCTAGACACCCTTGCCCGAATCCCAACTCCCCACCAGCTCCTCCCATATTTAAACCAATCCATGAACGGCCTGGAACTCCACCCCTGGTCTTATAAAAAGAAACAGAGTATTGATATCAATGATATTCTCCAATTAGGAAATAAGTCGGGCCGAACCGTCTGTCTCTCAAGGAAAGATCCACCGGAAAAGATCTCCTGTTGGCAGTGTCAGTGACAAACTATCGGGCCTACCCTTTATGGCAGAACTTCGGCGAAGACAAAGACAGTAGATGACGACGGATCTGGGGCTCTTCCTCTTCATCATTTGGTAGCGGTGAATCAAGTGCTACACCTTGAAGATCGTTCAAGTCCGGAATCTGATTTTCTGGGGCTTGGGGCCAGAATGGAACATCGAGCTTCCTCCGTGCAGTTTGCAGATGACCCTCCACAGATCATTCCAGATATAGACTATCCTGACAGTCCTTCAACTGACCAATTACCTGGTTTTGTTTCCGGTAAGAGTACTGCTGCTCCTCCACCACCACCACCTCCCCCACCTCCTCCTCCTCCTCCCCCGCACAGTAGTGAGTTGGTCTAAGCTGTTTTATTATTATTATTCTTTTTTCTGTCTTTGTTGGGGGGACATTGACATTGTGTTCACACTTATGCTGAAATCTTTGAAACAAAGAAGAAAATTTGACTGAGTATCTGAATGTGGTTACTTTCACAGTGAAAATGTTATCACAAGTCACATCTTTGGCTGTGATATTCTTAGCCCGTGTAGTGTCAAGCAAATGAATGTATGTGTCAATACAGAGCCACATATTTTAAATAATCCTCATTTGGACAAACAAAACAGAAAATTTATAAACCGAAAGTAAATGCCAAAGACATTTTGTTTTGGCCTGGTTTATGTTTTGTTGTTTGTTCTGTTTTTTATTTAGAAATAAAAACCCAATGTCAAACAACAAGAAAAGTTGAAATGTTAAATGTGAAGGTATACCATCTATTTAAATAAATTTGTTAATAATTTGAAAAATGTTCATGAATGAATTGAAGTAGAAAGGAGGTTGTGCATTACTTGAAGCAGGTTTGTCTCAACCATCTTGACACAATCTTTAAAAAATGGGTAACAATGCTAGGATATTTAAAAAACTCATTTCTGTACATTGAAAAATTGATTTTTGGCCTATAATGGCCAAATGGTTATTAACAATTTTATTGATTGGTCATATTTTATATTACGCTAGATAGAATTAGAATATAAGTTTGTCTGAATCCTATATTTAACACAAAAAACCCAACCCAAACAAAGAAAACAACTAAATCCTGTATTTAACACAAAAAACCCAACCCAAAGAAAGAAAACAACTAAATCCTGTATTTAACACAAAAAAAACCCAACCCAAACAAAGAAAACAAGACTATTTTCAGAGAGCAAATGATCAAAGACAGGGAATATGTGCATCTGTATTTCCAGTCGCAAATTACACAGTTTATTCTTCAGAGATTTATTGATTAATACAAATTATCTTTGATTTGATTGGTTTGTTTTGATTAAGGCTGTGAGATTGCTTAAGAAAGATACATTTTATGTCAAATGTAAGCATATTTTTTTTTTGCCCTTACTCCCCATACCAGTTATGTCATCATGCTAATGTTAAAGACTGAAATTCAAATGATACGTATACGCAATTTGAATCAATGCACCATTTTCCTCCGTGCACAATTTCATCTGTGTATGTAACTTTGTCTACGAACACTATTTTATCCCATCATGGCTTCACTGGATGATTTTGTATTTATCAAATTGTTAACATTGAAAATGTATTTTGCCTGTTACATCTTGGGATGTGATTTTTGTTAGTTTTTCCTTTGTTACCAAATGTATTTAATTTGTTTCTTCATCAAAACTTCACTTGATGAGGGTAAAAACTACGCTAGGTTTTCCTTCATATAAGACAGCTGGAAAAGAGATTGTAATCCCATGTATTTTCAAAAGAGTACGTTGAAAGATGTTCAATGAATTATCCTAGGTTGCTCTCTGCACTAACTATATCATTTCATGAATATGCCTCAAAAGAAAGAATATTTACTTAAATCTTGTCTCAATCCGATGACTTTCCATGTTAATATTAATATTGTTATCATATTATTATTATACTATTTGTTGTCTGCTTACCACTGATAAACTGGTATAAATATATATCTATATATATTTGTTTACTTAAAAAAAATAAGATATATTCATACAGCTGTAATCATTATGAAAATCTTTATTATTATATCTTGATCGATCTTCTCTCTCTTAAATGTAGAATTGCCTATTTGTTATGGTTAGTCAAGTTTACATACTGACAAACACATGCGCTTGGAATCAGGACTAATGTTAATGTTGCACTTAGTTTCAAAAAGCATATTTGGAAATTCCATTGAGGAAGTTGCAATGATTACCAAGTTGTCAGTGCCTCTTGCAAAACCCCTGAACATCAGCTGGGAAATATGTAATGAGGATTAACAAATATTTACAAGCAAACAGATCTGTTATGGAAATTTAAATTTTAGCATCATAACTCAAATTCAAATGTCATTTTCTGTTTATCAATTGAAAACTAATAAATGAGCTGAAATATTACCTATTTGCTTGCAATGCAGATGTCTTTGATGTTGTCTTTCATAAAGACATCCTGCTGTCAAAATGTTTTCCTCTTACAGAGGCTGCTCTTTGATATATTATCTATATCTATAACTATAACTTAAACATTAATCATGCATACATGTGTGTGTGTGAGTGTGTGTATTTGTAAACGTATATATATATATATATATATACTGTTTTACATTTATAGCTATTTGAACAGCTGAATTTCAAGATGATGAATATTGAAATCCATGTTTTTATCCCAATTTCAGAAGGAAAAGAATAATTGAAGATCTATGTATAAGCACATATTTACACATACTATACCTCCTAGGAGAGAGTGAAATTGATTTATTACCATCGGTTATATTATTAGATGATTGATCAAATTTTACTTTTAATGTTAACACAACCATGATAAGCAAATGATTTACTTTGATTGTTTTTGTCACTCAGTGATGAAACTGTGTCACAATGTCTTGTCTTGTCTTGTATTATCTTATCTTATCTTGTCCCGTCTTGTCTTGTATTATCTTATCTTGTCTTGTATTATCTTATCTTATCTTGTCTTATCGTATCTTATCTTGTCTCATTACTTTCATGTAACCAGAAATTATTAATTAAAGAAGAACAAGAAAAAAAAGTATTTTTTAATTGTTTTACCTAAAACAAGTCACTACAATTTCCATTTAAGGATAAAATTCAGTTTCATTTTGAAGTAACACACTGATAATTTTGATCTGAGATAAATGTAAAAAAATAAGAAATGTATTGCTTATAGCCTGCTTTCACTTTGTGACTTATTTAATTGTAATTTTATGATGGTAATGAAATAATAAGACAATAATTCATATGTAAAGTAATATTATATGTTTACAACTTTCACTACGCCACAAATTTGACAAAATGAATTTATTTTTTAAGTTTGATTGAGGAATTGATGAGTTTGCTCAATAGTCTCAAGTTGATTGAATAGTCTTCTTACTATATTTTACGGGATTTTTCGTCCTGAAAAAGAATTTATATTGCACAAATGACACATATGATATGACTTATACAGTAATCAATAATAAAAAAAGATAAAATATATGAAATATGGGTTGTCAGT
>JAXRKP010000184.1:92500-155000 GCA_037039925.1 Doris montereyensis
AAAATGAGTTATAGACAGTCGTGTTGGTTTGGGTGTGTTTAAATGTGTGTTTGTGGTTTGGTATGTGAGAAAAATGAGTTATAGACAGTCGTGTTGGTTTGGGTGTGTTTAAATGTGTCTTTGTGGTTTGGTATGTGAGAAAAATGAGTTATAGACAGTCGTGTTGGTTTGGGTGTGTTTAAATGTGTGTTTGTGGTTTGAGACGGTACGTGAGAAAAATGAGTTATAAACAGTCTGTTGGTTTGGGTGTGTTTAAATGTGTGTTTGTGGTTTGAGACGGTACGTGAGAAAAATGAGTTATAAACAGTCGTGTTGGTTTGGGTGTGTTTAAAACTGTGTTTGTGGTTTGAGACGGTACGTGAGAAAAATGAGTTATAGACAGTCGTTTGGTTTGGGTCAACGTGTTTAAATGTGTTTTGTGGTTTGAGACGGTACGTGAGAAAAATGAGTTATAGACAGTCGTGTTGGTTTGGGTGTGTTTAAATGTGTGTTTGTGGTTTGAGACGGTACGTGAGAAAAATGAGTTATAGACAGTCGTGTTGGTTTGGGTGTGTATAAATGTGTGTTTCGCCCCAATAAGGACTGCAGCGCCCTGGATCAACGAGAGAGTTCTGAACGGAAAGAAAAAGAAACGAAAAGCCGAGAGACTGTGGAAAAAAATTGGATCGACTGTTCATAAAAACATTTACAGACAAGAAATTAGTTCTCTTGCTAATGTTATTAAAGAAGAAAATCAATTTATTTAAACAAACAGATACAAGACAGTGAATCAAGTTCAAACCTCTATTCAATCTGCAATGACCTTTTGGGTAAAAAGAATGTACAGTACTTACCAACTAACATCCCGGTGAGTGAATTACCTGAAGCTTTCAATCATTTTTTCATCGATAAGATTAAAAAGATTATTAGAAAACTTAGATGCCACAAACTCTGATCCCAGGTATCACGTATTTGACGGTAATTCCTTTTATTCTTTTAAACCTGTAACAGAAGATTTTGTTAAATCTACAATCATGAAATCTACTAAAAAATTGTGTGAACTTGATCCACTGCCAGTAAATCTGTTTCTTAGCTGCCTTGATATCACCTTGCCCCATATTACCAATATTATTAACCAGTCACTAACAAATGGAATTGTTGTCCCTATTATTTTAAGGAGGCCATAGTTAGACCTTTATTAAAAGAACAACCTTGATCAAAACGATCTGAAAAATTACAGACCAGCGTCCAACCTACCATTTCTTTCCAAAATATTAGAAAAAGCTGTTTTGAGCCAAATCGACCAACACTTAGATGAAAACTCTTTGAAAGGAACCTATCAGTCTGCTTATAGAAGAAAGCACAGCACAGAGACAGCACTTCTGAAAGTACAATCTGATTTACGAAATTCGACCGATAAAGGAGAACTATCCATTTTAGCCTTGTTAGACCTATCTGCTGCATTTGACACTATAGATCATGGCATTCTTCTTAAACGTTTAGAGTTATCTTTTGGCATCAAAGGCACTGCTCTGGAATGGTTCAGTTCGTACATCAGCAATAGAAAGCAAGCTGTATCAGTCCATGGAAAGCTATCAAATTATTCTGTTCTTCATTTTGGTGTGCCCCAAGGCTCGGTTCTGGGGCCAATCCTTTTTCTTTGTACGCACAACCAATACACAACATCATCAATCAACATCATTTTAATTACCACATTTACGCTGACGACACTCAGCTCTATAAGTCTGCTGAAATATCCGGACTGCCATCTGTCATAACTTCCCTTAATGATTGCGCCACCCAGATTTCTTCGTGGATGACATCCAATAAATTGAAATTAAATGAGAACAAAACAGAAGTTATAGCAATAGGAAGCAAAGCCAAAGTAGAAGCCGCTAAATTAAGATATGTTAAAATCTGTGCGGAAGAAATTCCTGTTGTCAAAAAAGTAAGAAATTTAGAGTTATCATGGATTGTACCATGTCCATGGAAGACAATATCTCACATTTGAGAAAAAGTTTGCTATCTGGAATTAAAAAGAATATGTCATATCAGGAAATACATCACTCCTGAAGCAACAAACAAATTAATTTGCTCATTTGTTCTTTCAAGAATTGATTACTGCAATTCTCTGCAGGCTGGACTTCCACTGACACAAATCAAGAAACTGCAGATAATACAAAACAATGCCGCCAGATTAGTTATGGAAGTTTCAAAAAGAGAACACATTACGCCAATACTTAAAACACCTACACTGGCTCCCAATAAAATCCCGCATTGACTACAAGATAGCTACAATCACGTACCAATGCCCGCACGAGGCTGACTTTCCAGTCTACTTAAAAGAGTTAGTTCCTAAATACACACCGAACAGATCACTGCGCTCGCGAGCAAGAAAATGATACAAACACCCAAAACTAAACTTAAGACTTTCGGAGATAGGGCCCTACAAACACAAGCAGCCAAAATTTGGAACATTTTACCATGGGACGTCCAGTCTGCAGAGTCTTTGAATATACTGAAATCTCGCTTGAAGACCCACTACTTCTCCAACATATTTAGATGAATTTTATTGAATTGCGTGCTTTTACTGAATTGATTGTGATACTATTTTTTATTGATGCATCTGTTTTATGTAAAATGTTTTAGCCATAGCATGCCATGCCTGTGTAATCATTTTGCTTGTAATGCGCCTTGAGCTCTTCTGAGGGAAGGCGCAGTATAAATATTCTTCTTGTCTTGGTACGTGAGAAAATGAGTTATAGACAGTCGTGTTGGTTTGGGTGTGTTTAAATGTGTGTTTGGGGTTTGAGACGGTACGTGAGAAAAATGAGTTATAGACAGTCGTGTTGGTTTGGGTGTGTTTAAATGTGTGTTTGGGGTTTGAGACGGTACGTGAGAAAAATGAGTTATAGACAATCGTGTTGGTTTGGGTGTGTTTAAATGTGTGTTTGTGGTTTGGTATGTGAGAAAAATGAGTTATAGACAGTCGTGTTGGTTTGGGTGTGTTTAAATGTGTGTTTGTGGTTTGGTATGTGAGAAAAATGAGTTATAGGCAGCCGTGTTGGTTTGGGTGTGTTTAAATGTGTGTTTGTGGTTTGGTATGTGAGAAAAATGAGTTATAGACATTGGGTGAAATATGTGTGTGATTGGATATTTTTATTGCCATATTGGGTGAAATATATGTGTGATTGGATATTTTTATTGCCATATTGGGTGAAATATATGTGTGATTGGATATTTTTATTGCCATATTGGGTGAAATATATGTGATTGGATATTTTTATTCCCACATTGGCTAAAATATTTGTGTGTGTGTCCCATATGGGGTAGAATATATATTTGTGTGATTGGACATTTTTATTCCCATATGGGGTAGAATATAGATTTGTGTGATTGGACATTTTTTATTGCCGCATTGGGTGAAATATGTATTTGTGTGATTGGACATTTTTATTGCCGCATTGGGTGAAATATGTATTTGTGTGATTGGAAATTTGTATTGCTGCATTGGGCAAAACATGTATTTCTGTGATTGGACATTTATATTCCCACATGAGGTAGAATATATATATATATATGTGTGATTGGATATTTTTATTCCAACATTGGATAGAATATATACCTGTGTGATTGGAATTTTATTCCTACATTAAGTAGAATATATATGTGAGTGGTTGGACATTTTTATCTCCACATGGACTGGAATATATATATGTGTGTGATTGGACATTTTATCTCCACATGGAGTGGAATATATATATGTGTGTGATTGGACATTTTTAACTCCACATGGAGTGGAATATATATATGTGTGTGATTGGACATTTTTATCTCCAAATGGAGTGGAATATATATATGTGTGTGATTGGACATTTTTATCTCCACATGGACTGGAATATATCGTGTGTGATTGGACATTTTTATCTCCACATGGAGTGGAATATATATATGTGTGTGATTCGACATTTTTATCTCCACATGGAGTGGAATATATATATGTGTGATTCGACATTTTTATCTCCACATGGACTGGAATATATATGTGTGTGATTGGACATTTTTATCTCCACATGGACTGCAATATATATGTGTGTGATTGGACATTTTTATCTCCGCATGGAGTGAAATATATATATGTGTGATTGGACATTTTTATCTCTACATGGACTGTGTGTGTGATTGGACATTTTTATCTCCACATGGACTGGAATATATGACTGTGTGATTGGACATTTTTATCTCCACATGGAGTGAAATATATATGTGTGATTGGACATTTTTATCTCCACATGGAGTGAAATATATATGTGTGTGATTGGACATTTTCATCTCCACATGGACTGGAATATATAAGTGTGTGATTGGACATTTTTATCTCCACATGGACTGGAATATATATGTGTGTGATTGGACATTTTTATCTCCACATGGACTGGAATATATATGTGTGTGATTGGACATTTTTATCTCCACATGGAGTGAAATATATATGTGTGTGATTGGATATTTTATCTCCACATGGAGTGGTGTGATTGGACATTTTTATCTCCACATGGACTGAAATATATGAGTGTGATTGGACATTTTTATCTCCACATGGACTGAAATATATATGTGTGTGATTGGACATTTTTATCTCCCACATGGACTGAAATATATGTGTGTGTGATTGGATATTTTATCTCCACATGGAGTGAAATATATATGTGTGTGATTGGACATTTTTATCTCCACATGGACTGGAATATATATGTGTGTGATTGGGATATTTTTATCTCCATTTTTATGGACTGGAATATATATGTGTGTGATTGGACATTTTTATCTCCAGATGGACTGGAATATATACATGTGTGATTGGATATTTTTATCTCCACATGGAGTGGATGTGATTGGACATTTTTATCTCCACATGGAGTGAAATATATATGTGTGTGATTGGACATTTTTATCTCCAGATGGACTGGAATATATGAGTGTGTGATTGGATATTTTATCTCCACATGGAGTGGAATATATGTGTGTGATTGGACATTTTTTATCTCCACATGTGATTGGACATTTTTATCTCCACATGGACTGAATATATATGTGTGTGATTGGACATTTTTATCTCCACATGGAGTGAAATATATATGTGTGTGATTGGACATTTTTATCTCCATGGAGTGAAATATATATGTGTGATTGGACATTTTATTCCACATGGACTGGAATATATACAGTGTGTGATTGGACATTTTTATCTCCACATGGAGTATATATGAAATATATGATGTGTGTGATTGGACATTTTTATCTCCACATGGAGTGGATTGATTTTATCTCCACATGGAGTGTGTGATTGGACATTTTTATCTCCACATGGAGTGAAATATATATGTGTGTGATTGGACATTTTTATCTCCACATGGAGTGGAATATATATGTGTGTGTGATTGGACATTTTTATCTCCACATGGACTGGAATATATATGTGTGTGATTGGACATTTGATATTTTTATCACATGGAGTGAATATATATGTGATTGGACATTTTTATCTCACATGGAGTGAAATATATATGTGTGTGATTGGACATTTTTATCTCCACATGGAGTGAATATATATGTGTGTGATTGGACATTTTTATCTCCACATGGAGTGGAATATATATGTGTGTGATTGGACATTTTATCTCCACATGGAGTGAAATATATATGTGTGTGATTGGACATTTTTATCTCCACATGGAGTGGAATATATATGTGTGTGATTGGATATTTTTATCTCCACATGGAGTGAAATATATATGTGTGTGATTGGACATTTTATCTCCACACAGTGGAATATATGTGTGTGATTGGACATTTTTATCTCCACATGGGACTGAAATATATATGTGTGATTGGACATTTTTATCTCCACATGGACTGAAATATATATGGAATATATATGTGTGTGATTGGACATTTTTATCTCCACATGGACTGGAATATATATGTGTGTGATTGGACATTTTTATCTCCATGGAGGAAATATACATGTGTGTGATTGGACATTATTATCTCCATGGAGTGAAATATATATGTGTGTGTCATTGGACATTTTTATCTCCACATGGAGTGAAATATATATGTGTGTGATTGGACATTTTATCTCCAGATGGACTGGAATATATATGTGTGATTGGACATTTTATCTCCACATGGAGTGGAATATATATGTGTGTGATTGACATTTTTATCTCCACATGGAGTGGAATATATATATGTGTGTGATTGGACATTTTTATCTCCACATGGACTGGAATATATGAATTGGATATTTTATATGAAATATATATGTGTGTGATTGGACATTTTATCTCCGCATGGAGTGGAATATATATGTGTGTGATTGGACATTTTTATCTCCACATGGAGTGGAATATATATGTGTGTGATTGAACATTTTTATCTCCACATGGATGAAATATATATGGTGTGTGATTGGACATTATTATCTCCACATGGAGTGAAATATATATGTGTGTGATTGGACATTTTTATCTCCACATGGACTGGAATATATTATGTGTGTGTGATTGGACATTTTAATCTCCGTGGAGTGAAATATATATGTGTGTGATTGGACATTGATGGACATTTAAATTGTGTTATTTAGGAACAAGAAACAAATTATACACTTTTTATCTCCAATGACTGGAATAGAAAAGCTATTGAAATTTTGATCTCAGTGGAAATTATATTTTGTATTGGAAACATATTTATTAAATTGGATGTTTTTATCTCACATTGGAATATATATGTCCATTCGTGATAGTTAACGTTATTGGACAATTTTCACAAAGTGAATATATATGTTATTGACAATATTACTCCCACACAATCACTCCACAAGTGGAATATAGTTAATTGGACTTTTGCTCTGTGGAATATATTATGTGGACATTTAATCCAGGGATTGCAAGCAAATCCTCTGATTAACGGACATTTAACATGTGGGAAAGGACAGCAATGTCACAACAGAAAAGCATAGATCTAGGTGAATTTTGTGGAAACATATTTATGCAATTTTCCACAGTCCATCATAGTTACCTTATGGACAGTTTTCACAAAGTAAAAAATAGATACTATACTACACAATCACACCCAAGGTGTTAATACTTTTGCTCTTATACAAGGGTTTTGGGATTGCAAGCAAAGTTACACAGTGAACATGTGGGAAAGGACAGCAGTCGTCACAACGTACATAGATCTAGGTGAATGTGAATACTTATGGCATAGCGGTCATAGTACCTGAAAGTTGTCACAACGTACATAGATCTAGGTGAATGTGAATACTTATAGCGGTCATAGTAGAAAGTTGTCACAACGTACATAGATCAGGTGAATGTGAATACTTATGGCATAGCGGTCATAGTACCTGAAAGTTGTCACAACGTACATAGATCTAGGTGAATGTGAATACTTATAGTGTAGCGGTCAATACATGAAAGTTGTCACAACGTGATCTAGGTCAATGTGAATACTTATGGTCAGAGCACTCATTCTGGGCTCCCATTCATTGGCTAGAAAATAATGCAGTCACAGTGAAAATGCACAATGTCTCATCTCCACCGGCCTCACACTTTGTAATGAAGGAAATGAGCATGAATAAGAATTTCAATAAAGATATTTTAGAGGCTTAGTGGTAAATACTTGGAGCTGAGACTATGAGCTCCAGGCTTTGAATCCTTGTTTTCTAGGTTGAGACTTACACAACGGCAATGAATACAGCAGCAGACACCACAACGAGCTCAATAACCAATTTCCCTCCGGGGATGAATAACGAATTTTGAATTAACTTGAATTGATTTGTCACTGGGCTGCCCCAGGGTTTTAACAACTCAGCAGTTTAACTTAAACATAAATTTATAAAGGAAGTAATATGTTTGGAATCAATCAAAACAAAAAGACTTAGTTGTTAAACTTAAATTAAATATAAATTTGTAAAGGAAATAATATGTTTGGAATCAATCGAATACAAAGTCCTATTTTCCTAAATTCATGTATAAATTTAGAAAGGAAATAATTTGTTTGGAATAAATACAATAACAACAAAAAAAGACTTAGTTGTTTAACTTTTTATATACATTTATAAAAGAAACAATATATTTGGAATGAATAAAAAAACAAAACAAAAGCAAACTCATTGGTTTAAAACTTAAATATAAATTCATAAGGAAATAATATGTTTGAAATGAATCCTAAAACAAAATTTACTTTTTAACTCAAATATAAATTCATAAGGAAATAATGTTTGGAATGAATCTGAGAAAGACAAAAAAAGAGTGCAAAGGAAACAGAGATCATTAAACTTTGACATGGAGTATTGTAAGACTAAGGTTTGTATTTTAGTTGTAAAAACGTTATCATTAATGACTTCCGTTCCTGAAAAGCATGACAGAACACAATAAGAAGGAACGATTTTCGCCTGAGGAGTATTCCGGAAGCTGAAGTCAACAAAGAGCAGTGATTAGTTGTCAAATTTTCAGACAGAAATCGAAATGAAAAGGAACAACCTCAACATCAACCATTATCACTTTTCACCAACTTGTCTGTATAAGGTCGGTACATTAAAAATAAATGCCTGTCGCGCATGCTGATTACCAAGCTCTTTGTCTTGCATATGAATTGTAAAACATCTCTCTGAACATCCGCCAGTCGCCATGCAAACATAACAAAACACTTCTTGGCTTTGTATTTCAAACTATTTTAAGAAAAAAAGACGAAATGTTTTTTTTTTATGTCATCTTAAAAAAAAACCTTCCAAATTAAATCCCCCAACCCCCCAACCGAAAATAAAAACAAACAAACACCCCAACTCAACAACAAACAAACCCAAAACAAACAAAAAAAAACAAAAACAACGTGTATAGTAATATCAAACATTATTGTATTAATAGCAAACTAAGCAAACTACAATGTTTCAATGCGAAAAATCTCCTTTAATCAGAAAACAGCATAGGTAAAAGAATTAAAAATAAAATCTTCACTTATCGTCTCACATAGCAAATACCTCCCCTCCTCTATTCTGTTTCACAACAGGTGAATATCAAAATGGCCTCACCAGTGTATATTTGCTATCGTAAAATGTTTGGAAAAGCTTGGGACAAGAGCAGTAGTATCAAAGGTCATCCTGTCATCATGCCAAAAGGCCTTTATAGCAGTAATAGCAGTGACAATATCAATGGCAGTAACAAACAAGAAACCAAAAACTACTTTAAGCAACAGACCAGTGGTAATAATATCATAATAATCCCTTCAAACTCAAATGGATACAAACAGTTCAAAGGACAATTATTTCCAATGTCTGATTATATCCTAGGTAGCTCTCTCACTCTGACTATACCCTAGACAAACTCTCCTCACTCTGACTATACCCTAAACAAACTCTCCTCATTCTGACTATACCCTAGAAAACTCTTCTCACTCTGACTATACCCTAGACAAACTCTCTAGTTAAACTCTCCTCACTCTGACTATACCCTAGACAAACTCTCTTCACTCTGACTATACCCTAGACAAACTCTCTAGTTAAACTCTCCTCACTCTGACTATACCCTAAACAAACTCTCCTCATTCTGACTATACCCTAGACAAACTCTCCTCATTCTGTCTATACCCTAGACAAACTCTCCTCATTCTGACTATACCCTAGACAATCTCTCCTCATTCTGATTATACCCTAGACAAACTCTCTTCATTCTGACTATACCCTATACAAACTCTCCTCATTCTGACTATACCCTAGACAAACTCTCTAGTTAAACTTTCCTCACTCTGACTATACCCTAGACAAACTATCCTCATTCTGACTATACCCTAGACAAACTCTCCTCATTCTGACTATACCCTAGACAAACTCTCTAGTTAAACTCTCTCCTCATTCTGACTATACCCTAGACAAACTCTCTAGTTAAACTCTCCTCACTCTGACTATACCCTAGACAAACTCTCTAGTTAAACTCTCCTCATTCTGACTATACCCTAGACAAACTCTCCTCATTCTGACTATACCCCTAGACAAACTCATTCTGACTATACCCTAGACAAACTCTCCTCATTCTGACCCTAGACAAACTCTCCTCATCTGACTATACCCTAGACAAACTCTCCTCATTCTGACTATACCCTAGACAAACTCTCCTCATTCTGACTATACCTTAGACAAACTCTCTAGTTAAACTTTCCTCACTCTGACTATACCCTAGACAAACTATCCTCATTCTGACTATACCCTAGACAAACTATCCTCACTCTGACTATACCCTAGACAAACTCTCTTCACTCTGACTATACCCTAGACAAACTCTCTTCACTCTGACTATACCCTAGACAAACTTTCTTCACTCTGACTATACCCTAGACAAACTCTCCTCACTCTGACTATACCCTAGACAAACTCTCTAGTTAAACTCTCCTCACTCTGACTATATCCTAGACAAACTCTCTAGTTAAACTCTACTCACTTTAACTATATCCTAGACAAACTCTCTAGTTAAACTCTCCTCTCTCTGACTATACCCTAGACAAACTCTCCTCATTCTGACTATACCCTAGACAAACTCTCCTCATTCTGTCTATACCCTAGACAAACTCTCCTCATTCTGACTATACCCTAGACAAACTCTTCTCATTCTGACTATACCCTAGACAAACTCTCTTCATTCTGACTATACCCTATACAAACTCTCCTCATTCTGACTATACCCTAGACAAACTCTCTAGTTAAACTTTCCTCACTCTGACTATACCCTAGACAAACTATCCTTATTCTGACTATACCCTAGACAAACTCTCCTCACTCTGACTATAACCTAGAAAAACTAGTTAAACTCTCCTCATTCTGACTAAAACTCTCTAGTTAAACTCTCCCCATTCTGACTAGTAAAAACCTCCCTAGACAAACTCTCTAGTTAAACTCTCCTCACTCTGACTATACCCTACACAAACTCTCTAGTTAAAAACCTCATTCTGACTATACCCTAGACAAACTCTCCTCATCATTCTGACTATACCCCTAGACAAACTCTCTTCACTCTGACTATACCCTAGACAAACTCTCCTCACTCTGACTATACCCTACTCTCTAGTTAAACTCTCCTCACTCTGACTATATCCTAGACAAACTCTCTAGTTAAACTCTCCTCACTCTGACTATATCCTAGACAAACTCTCTAGTTAAACTCTCCTCACTCTGACTATATCCTAGACAAACTCTCTAGTTAAACTCTCCTCACTCTGACTATACCCTAGACAAACTCTCTAGTTAAACTCTCCTCACTCTGACTATAGACAAAGTCTATAGTTAAACTCTCCTCACTCTGACTATACCCTAGACAAACTCTCTAGTTAAACTGTCCTCATTATTCTTCTTCTTCTAGTTCTTGTTCTTGTTCTTCTTGTTCTTGTTCTTCTTGTTCTTGTTCTTCTTCTTGTTCTTCTTCTTCTTCTTCTTCTTCTTCTTCTTCTTCTTCTTCTTCTTCTTCTTCTTCTTCTTCTTCTTCTTCTTCTTCTTCTTCTTCTTCTTCTTCTTCTTCTTCTTCTTCTTATTATTATTATTATTATGATTATATTATTATTATTACTATTGTTATTATTATTATTATTATTATTATTATTATTATTATTATTATTATTATTATTATTATTATTATTATTATTATTATTATTATTATATTATTTATTAGTGTTATGCTCATCCAAAAAATTCATTTTGAAAAGCCTTCTTCTAGCCTATTTAATTACACACAACAAAGAAGAAAAAAAGAAAGAAAGAAAAAAACCAAATCTTGAAATTTTTTAATTCCATAATAATATTACAAATCAATTATTATAGATCTACATGCAGATTAGAATTCCTTCAAAAACAAATTGATCAGAACCAAAAGTTTTGACATCTGAAACCTTCATACTTTATTTAAATAAACATGTATGTATGTAAGGCACAAAAGGCATGGCAAATTCAGTTATGTTCATCATGATCAAATGCTTTTATGCAATAAACAAGATATCAGATGAGAAAACAAAACATCAGTGCACAATCAAGTTCATTTGTCCCATACCACAGCTGTGCGTCTCAGCACGGAATCAGAATACGAGCCCATGAACAATCACATACTGACATCACATGAGATTTCCCATACTGACATCACATGAGATTTCACATACTGCCATCATGTGAAATTTCACATACTGACATCAGATGAGATTTCACATACTGACATCAAATGAGATTTCTTATATTGACATCACATGCGATTTCATATACTGACATCAAATGAGATTTCATATATTGACATCACATGACATTTCATATATTGTCATCATCTTATATTGACATTTCTTATTTCATTGACATCACATGAGATTTCATATACTGACATCACATGATTTATTTCAGTACAGTTGACTCATATACCGACATCACATGATTTATAGAGCATAGTACAGTACAGTTGACTCATATACCGACATCACATGATTTATAGAGCATAGTGCAGTACAGTTGACTCATATACCGACATCACATGATTTATAGAGCATAGTACAGTACAGTTGACTCATATACCGACATCACATGATTTATAGAGCATAGTACAGTACAGTTGACTCCGATGAGATTTCACATACCGACATCACATGATTTATAGAGCATAGTACAGTACAGTTGACTCGGAGATTTTCACATGATTGACGCAACATGACGGAGCTTGAAAATTGTTGCGATTGTCCAAAGTTGCAGTAAACTGGATTTGCCGTGGGCCCAATATTTAGGACATTTCACGACCTAGCGACTAGGCATGTCTGTTGCAATATGTTTTGCAGAGATAAATTTGCCCTTGGAGTTTCATAGACTTGCAACCATCATGAACATTCTCATCTTTGTCAACTTTGTATGCCACTGAACAGGCACTACACAGCCCCAGCCAATAAAACAGACTGCAGTATCCCTTTGATCTGAATGGTCAGTTGTCAGCTGTCCACTCGGGTCATCAGCTGGGGTCAGTCATGTGTTGCTTATCGTACCCAACAATACTATGCTTTCTAGCTGTCTGAGTGATTTTGAGGCAATGCCCATTGTGCCTTTTACTGTCTGCTAGACCTAAATCAGTGTACAACTATTGTATCGTTATGGTTGTTGCTTGTTCAGTAATAACAACATAGACATGTGAGCATCATTTAGCAAAGTGTGAAATCAGAAAAAAATTGACCGAAAATCTGAGGCAAGGTGTCGGCGAAGGTTGCAATAATCCGAAAGGAGTTATGATTAACCAGTGATTTTTATACTGAATAAATTCTGTTTCTTGACAAAAGGTGTGATTAAGCATCATTTTCAACTAACGGAATAGTTATAAACTAGAGTCTACTGTACATAGCATAAAGATGAAAAATCTAAATCTGATACTCAATTAATTGTCTCTTAAAGTCCTCCATAGACTTGCATTTCCGTAATGTTACAATTAAACTAACACAACATTTTGAAAATGCAACATCAACAACAATCTTAAAGCTTGTCTTTGGTAATGACAATGATGAAAAAGCTTGTCTTTGGTAATGACAATGATGAAAAAGCTTGTACTTGACAGAAATAACGGATAGCGTTAGGGAAATGTTTCCATTACTTCTCAACTACAGCATGGCTATATTCCGGAGATCCTGGTCGTGAAAACAACATTTATATCATGTGGTTTGTATTGGGAGGAATATAAATATTTTTGTCCTAAGATAAATAAACGTTGTCAGATAGATAAAAAGTGTAGCAGAATGTAATTGAAAAAATACTTTGGTCATTTTCATCTTGGACATCAAATACATGGCAGGATTATATGTGGTAATGTCAAAATACCGTTACATACAATGATAATTGAATGCATTTGGAGGCCATTTTCTTATCATGAGTCCAAAATTCCTATTTGCCAAGTGAGAGAATTGTCTCCATGCTATCTGAAAAGCGTTTAAAACCGTTTGTAAAGTGTGTAAATTTTAGACGTTTAATTTTATTTTATCCTGAACACAATCATTAGTTTCCGGAAAAGAAATATTCAGTTATACATTTTCTGAATTCAACTATACGCCCTTGACTGAATTACGGCATGAAACTTAAGATTTCATTGATATGTTGTTTACATGTCATAAAAGCACCAGCTTAAATAAGAGTCCTGGTACTAAGAAATAAACACACATCCGTTGGCAAAAGAATACTGACAAAAGTTTTGACAAAAAAATGCAGCATTTTATATACTAACAGCAAAGAAAATAAATGTAACAATAATTATTAAAACCATAACATTGAAAGACGGAGAAATAACTTTCAATAATTTACAAATAATCACAATCAAACCTAAAATCATCCAAGAAATGTTCAGTGACGAAAAAGATAATGTAGAAAAAATAGACAAACACAAAGAAATTGTAGTAGAATGTTTGAACATAGTGAGGAGTAACAAAAACAACAATACAATTGATTCCCTGGGAGTGAAGCAACATGGAAATAGAGAACGCTGAAACAAACAATTGATTCCCTGGGAGTGAAGCAACATGGAAATAGAGAACGCTGAAAACAAACAATTGATTCCCTGGGAGTAAATAACATGGAAATAGAGAACGTTGAAACAAACAATTGATTCCCTGGGAGTAAATAACATGGAAATAGAGAACGTTGAAACAAACAATTGATTCCCTGGGAGTGAAGTAACATGGAAATAGAGAACACTGATCAAAGACTCCTGCTAGTACGTTGTAACACAAATTCAATAACATACAGTGTATGGAAATCTGTTTAAGTGATGTTACATGGAAAGTTGTGTTGTGTATAACATGGAAAGTTGTGTTGTGTATAACATGGAAAGTTGTGTTGTGTATAACATGGAAAGTTTTGTTGTGTATAACATGGAAAGTTTTGTTGTGTATAACATGGAAAGTTGTGTTGTGTATAACATGGAAAGTTGTGTTGTGTATAACATGGAAAGTTTTGTTGTGTATAACATGGAAAGTTGTGTTGTGTATAACATGGAAAGTTGTGTTGTGTATAACATGGAAAGTTGTGTTGTGTATAACATGGAAAGTTGTGTTGTGTATAACATGGAAAGTTGTGTTGTGTATAACATGGAAAGTTGTGTTGTGTATAACATGGAAAGTTGTGTTGTGTATAACATGGAAAGTTGTTGTGTATAACATGGAAAGTGTACAAACATCATTTACAACTCAGTGACAAATGGTGGGATACTGCTTTTAGAAAGACAGCAAGCATAAATTTGGTAACATAATTTTTAAAAACAAAACCAAAAAACAAACTACCCCTTTCTTAACTTTTTATCTTTTTACCTAAATTCTTATATCAGACTGAGCCTGGGTCTTTTTAAGTTCTGATAGAACTTTCCTTTATCAGACTGAGCCTGGGTCTTTTTAAGCTCTGAAGCTCTGTCATAGAACTTTCCTTTATCAGACTGAGCCTGGGTCTTTTGAGCTACAACATAATCCTCCCTGAAAATGGTGTCCATCACATTTACCAAGCCTACATGACAATCGGATACGGACATCTGTGGCTCAGTTGCCTTGTCCATTGGCTGATGCCAAACAATTAGCTGGCTGTCAAGAAACCCCTAATTAAAACCGACATTATCATTTAGGACCCTGCCTTCATTTGGCCAATTCTTCAATGTCGCAAATAAGAACTGAGAAAGGTAATAGTGTTAAGATGCCTAGGTCCTTTGAACATTTGCCTGTACACCAATAATTATTTATTTACAACTGCAACAGTAGAAAGATGCGAAATATTTTAAATAATATTTCTTAGGTTTGGAGTCTTTCAAAATATACATTTAACACCTTTCTGAACTGACACCAGAAAAACAAATTTTGGCATATGAAAAAAAAGCATCTCTTTGAAAACAAATTAAAAACAAAAAGGTGAATATAAAAACATTGGATCCCTCATGCAACCAATCAATGAAAACTAGGAAAAGATAACTCTTTAGAGATCATGAAAATAATAGTTCTAATGTAAAAATGGAGAATTAAAGGACGCACCAGATTTATCATAAAATTTAAGAATACGGTATTCATTGCTCCATCTATTCTATGCATAAAGGACTGCTAAAGGAAGCAAATGAAAATACTAAAACCTTATGAAGGAACTATACTAAAAAGTCACTTATCTTAGAACTTTCGAAATGTATACAAACCTGCCATATAAAGAAAGAATTATTGAGCTAACCAGCAGCCAGTCCATTAGAGAATAAATTTTCAGTTGGTGGTTACGAAGTGGCAGCAGTCTGATCATAGGAAGAAATATGGGGGAAAAAATAAATCTTTGCCACAGATGGTTCTATCATGTGGTTGAAAATGAGCCAGTTTGGAAGACCTGTAAAGGATTTGTACATCTAAGCCTTAAACACACAGCCATAGCAACAAGAAAATAAACAATTTACATCACATTTGTATATTTACAACACACAGCAATAGCAACAAGAAAAGAAACAATTTACATCACATTTGTACATTTAAACCACACAGCCATAGCAACAATTGTTTGAAAAGAAACAATTTACATCACTTTTGTACATTTAAAACACACAGCCATAGCAGTAATTGTTTGAAAAGAAACAATTTACATCACATTTGTACATTTAAAACACACAGCCATAGCAACAAGTGTTTGAAAAGAAACAATTTACATCACATTTGTACATTTAAAACACACAGCCATAGCAACAATTGTTTAAAAAGAAACAATTTACATCACATTTGTACATTTAAAACACACAGCCATAGCAACAAGAAAATAAACAATTCACATCACATTTGTACATTTAAAACACACAGCCATAGCAACATGAAAAGAAACAATTCACATCACATTTGTACATTTAAAACACACAGCCATAGCAACAATTGTTTGAAAAGAAACAATTTACATCACATTTGTAGAAGAACACTGAAATAATAAATATGGTAAACTTCACTGTGGCTTTGAAATCTTTTTTCTTTTCTGTCCTATGCAGAAAAGACCAATAACAAATGTAATAATTTGAAATTCAAATTCATTTGGTTATGACATGACTATGTGGTATTAAGTACTGGTATAAAAATCCAAATATATAGTAGTTTGCACAAATGATTAAAAGGTCAGAGCAAATATATAAAGTCCATGCATATCATCACAACACCAAAGATACATGAAAGCCATTAGGATTCCAACAGTAGAAAAACCGCATCAAAATCGTTAATCCCTCACAAGCCATGTTTCATGGTTGTCATTGAAAATATTAAAGTTGCAATTTGTATTGTATGTGTCCCCCAGTAACTTCTGTAAATCATTTCATGTCTGACACATAGATTCCCCAGTAACTTCTGTAAATCATTTCATGTCTGACCCATAGATCCCCAGTAACTTCTGTAAATCATTTCATGTCTGACACATAGATTCCCCCAGTAACTTCTGTAAATCATTTCATGCATGACACATAGATTCCCCAGTAACTTCTGTAAATCATTTCATGCATGACACATAGATCCCCCAGTATCTTCTGTAAATCATTTCATGCATGACGCATAGATCCCCAGTAACTTCTATAAATCATTTCATGCATGACACATAGATCCCCCAGTAACTTCTATAAATCATTTCATGCATGACACATAGAGCCCCCAGTAACTTCTATAAATCATTTCATGCATGACACATAGATTCCTCAGTAACTTCTATAAATTATTTCATGCATGACACATAGATTCCCCAGTAACTTCTATAAATCATTTCATGCATGACACATAGATTCCCCAGTAACTTCTATAAATCATTTCATGCATGACACATAGATTCCCCAGTAACTTCTGTAAATCATTTTATGCATGACACATAGATCCCCCAGTAACTTCTGTAAATCATTTTATGCATGACACATAGATCCCCCAGTATCTTCTGTAAATCATTTCATGCATGACACATAGATCTCCCAGTAACTTCTGTAAATCATTTCATGCATGACATAGATCCCCCAGTATCTTCTGTAAATCATTTCATGCATGACACATAGATCCCCCAGTATCTTCTGTAAATCATTTCATGCATGACACATAGATCCCCCAGTAACTTCTGTAAATCATTTCATGCATGACACATAGATTCCCCAGTATCTTCTGTAAATCATTTCATGCATGACACATAGATTCCCCAGTAACTTCTGTAAATCATTTCATGCACGACACATAGATCCCCCAGTAACTTCTGTAAATCATTTCATGCATGACACATAGATTCCCAGTATCTTCTATAAATCATTTCATGCATGACACATAGATCCCCCAGTATCTTCTGAAAATCATTTCATGCATGACACATAGATCCCCCAGTATCTTCTGTAAATCATTTCATGCATGACACATAGATTCCCCAGTATCTTCTGTAAATCATTTCATGCATGACACATAGATCCCCCAGTAACTTCTGTAAATCATTTCATGCATGACACATAGATCCCCCAGTAACTTCTATAAATCATTTCATGCATGACACATAGATCCCCCAGTATCTTCTATAAATCATTTCATGCATGAAACATAGATCCCCCAGTATCTTCTGTAAATCATTTCATGCATGATACATTTCCAATTGAAATAGTTGTCTCAATGAAAATCAGTTTTGACTGTTTCAGCAATGATGAATATCTATGAAAATTTAAAAAAAGATAAACATGAGGATCTCTTATCATTTAACATAAGAGATACAAATGGATAAATAAAACGTGACTCATAGAATCAGTGGTTAAGATATAATGCATTGCCAATGATAAGATATGTTATAAGAAATGCAACCAAGATGTCAAAAGGTAGACAACACCAAAAGTAAATTTAAAAAAAAATGAAGACTGAGCCCTTTTACCTCCTAACCCAAACCACACACACCCTCAAAGAACCCCACACACCCTCAAAGAACCCCACACCACCCTCAAAGAACCCCACACACCTCAAAGAACCACACACAAAGAACCACACACACCTCAAAGAACCCCACCCTCAAAGAACACACCCTCAAAAGAACCCCACACACCTCAAAGAACCCCACACACCCTCAAAGAACCCCACACACCCTCAAAGAACCCCACACACCCTCAAAGAACCCCACACACCCTCAAAGAACCCCACACACCTCAAAGAACCCTGCACACACCCTCAAAGAACCCCACACACCCTCAAAGAACCCACCCTCAAAGAACCCTGGTACACCTCAAAGAACCCCACACACCCTCAAAGAACCACCACACACCCTCAAAGAACCACACACACCCTCAAAGAACCACACCCTCAAAGAACCACACACACCCTCAAAGAACCACACACCCTCAAAGAACCACACACACACCCTCAAAGAACCACACACACCACACCCTCAAAGAACCCTTCCACACCCTCAAAGAACCACACACCCTCAAAGAACCACACACCCTCAAAGAAACACACCCTCAAAGAACCACACACACCCTCAAAGAACCCCACACACCTCAAAGAACCCCACACACCCTCAAAGAACCACACACACCCTCAAAGAAACTCTACACACTCCTCAAAGAACACCCTCAAAGAACCACACACACCCTCAAAACTGTAATTCCACACACGAATGTAAATCAAACATTCATATCTTCCCAGAAAGATCAAAACGACATTATTTCAATCAGAGGAATATTTGTAACCATTCATAGTTACGCAACAGTAACAAAAATATATTTGAAAATTAACTCAATATGGGTATTATAGCGACATCGATTTTTACACTTTGTAAATAGAACATTAGCATAACTATTATTGTTATTATATATTATTTCTTATTATTTTTAATTATTACTATTATCATTAATCATTAATCACATTATGCCCATCGTTAAGATGGATTTCAAACGTGGATAGTGAAGATAGCATGCTTTACAAGTGACCCTTCAAAGTTTGCTCATGAATGGTTCTTCCTTCTTTCCTTTGTTTAGACTGGCCACACACTAGTCAAACACAAACAAGCAACACCCTCAAAGAACCCCACAAACCAAAAAGAGAGCCCCAAAACACCTTTAAATTATGAACTTTATCAATTCACATATTTACAGTAAGCCTAGTTTGGTTTAGTGGTAAACTTTATCAATTCACATATTTACAGTAAGCCTAGTTTTAGTGGCACATCAATTCTCAAATATAATAAGCACAGTTTCCTCAAAGAAACCCACACAATCTCTCAATAGTAAAGCCTAGTTCCCTCAAAGAAATTTATCAATTCACACATATATAGAACCCTATTTCCTTTAGTGAAACTTTATCAATTCACCCTCAATAGAACCCCTAGTTCACCAAGAAATTTATCAATTCACATATCTGTAGTAAGCCTAGTTCCCTTAGTGGTAAATTTATCAATTCACATATATATGGTAAAGCCTATTTCCCTTAGTGCTAAACTTTATCAATTCACATCATATAGTAAAGCCTAGTTCCCTTTAGTGGTAAATTTATCAATTCACATATCTATAGTAACCCTATTTCCCTTTAGTGGTAAACTTTATCAATTCACATATCTATAGTAAGCCTATTTTCCTTTAAAAACTTTATCAATTTACATGTATATAGTAAACCCATTTCCCTTTTAGTTGTAAACTTTATCAATTCACATATCTATAATACGCCTAGTTCTCTTTAGTGGTAAATTTATCAATTCACATATCTATAGTAAGCCTATTTCCTTAGTGGTAAACTTTATCAATTCACATATCTATAGTAAGCCTATTTCCCTTTAGTGATAAACTTTATCAATTCACATGTATATAGTAAACCCATTTCCCTTTAGTTGTAAACTTTATCAATTCACATATCTATAATAAGCCTATTTCTCTAGTGGTAAACTTTATCAATTCACATATCTATAGTAAGCATATTTCCCTTTCTGATAAACTTGATCAATTCTCATGGTAAACTTATCAATTCACATATCTATAGTAAATATATTTTTAAATTAAACTTTATCAATTCATGGGTATATATAGCGATATCCATTTCCTTTGTGGTAAACTTTATCAATTCACATATCATAAAGTCTATTTCCTTTAGTGGTAACCTATCAATTCACATATCTATAGTAAGCATATTTCATCAATTCATTAAGCCTTAAACTTGATCATTATTATCATTATTATTAACATATCTATAGTAAGCCTAGTTCCCTATAAACTTTATCCTTCTATAGTAAGCCTAGTTCCTTTTAGTGGTAAACTTCAAATATGGATAGTGAAGCCTAGTGGTAAACTTTATCATGCATATATATAGTAAAGCCTATTTTTCCCTTTAGTAAACTATCAATTCACATATCTATAAGCTTTCCCTGTATTGGTAAATTTTACTCTCATATATATAGTAAAGCCTATTTCCTTCAGTGGTAAACTTTATCTTCCTTATATATAGAAAGCCTATTTCCTTTAGTGGTAAACTTTATCAATTCACATATCTTTAGAAAGTTGTAAATTTTATCAAACAATAGCAATTTCCTGTATTAGTAAACATTATCAATTCCCATATATATAGAAGGAAATAAACCAAAGGAATACAGCTGTATTATCTATATATATAAAACGTTTCCTTTAAATTATAGAACTTATATCAATTCACATATTTACAGTAAGTCATATTTGGTTTAGTGGTAAACTTTATCAATTCACATATTTACAGTAAGCCTAGTTTCCTTTAGTGTAAACTTTATCAATTCACATATATATATAATAAGCCTAGTTTCCTTTAGTGGTAAACTGTATTAATTCACATATATATAGTAAGCCTAAGTATAGTTCCCTTTAGTGGTAAATTTATCAATTCACACATATATAGTAAAGCTCATTTCCTTTAGTGGTAAACTTTATCAATTCACATATATAGTAAAGCCTATTTCCTTTAGTGGTAAATTTATCAATTCACATATCTGTAGTAAGCCTACTTCCTTTAGTGGTAAACTTCATCAATGTACATATATATAGTAAAGCCTATTTCCCTTTTAGTGCTAAACTTTATCAATTCACATATATATAGTAAAGCTCTAGTTCCCTTTAGTTGTAAACTTTATCAATTCACATATATATAGTAAAGCCTAGTTTCCTTTTAGTGGTAAACTTTATCAATTTACATATATATATATAAGCCTATTTTCCTTTAGTGATAAACTTATCAATTTACATGTATATAGTAAACCCATTTCCTAATTCTTTAGTGGTAAACTTTAACAATTCACATATTTATAAGTAAAAACCTAGTTCTCTTGAGTGGTAAACTCTATCAATTCACATATCTATATAGTAAAGCCTATTTCCCTTTAGTGGTAAACTTTATCAATTCACATATCTACAGTAAGCCTATTTTCTGATAAACTTTATCAATTCACATATATATAGTAAAGCCTAGTTTCCTTTAGTTGTAAACTTTATAAATTCACATATATATAATAAGCCTATTTCCCTTTAGTGGTAAACTTTATCAATTCACATATCTATAGTAAGCGTAATTCCCTTTAGTGGTAAACTTTAACAATTCACATATATACAGTAAACCTAGTTCCCTTGAGTGGTAAACTCTATCAATTCACATATCTATATAGTAAAAGCCTATTTCCTTAGTGGTAAACTTTATCAATTCACATATCTACAGTAAGCCTATTTCCCTTTCTGGTAAACTTTATTTCACCTTTAGTTGTAAATTTTATCAATTATATATATATATATAGTAAAAGCCTATTTCCTTTTAGTAAACTTCATCGATTCACATATATATACATATATATATATATATATATATATATATATACATATGTATATGAACTTGTTTAAACACACAATCAATCAATAAATAAAAGCCTCTTGGATGAATTAAGTCAAATATAACACTATATCACATGACTTATGAAGAAATACACCATAAATATATCGCGGACGACTTATTTAGACACTATATCATAAATATAACACTATATCATATATAACACTATACTAAGATGAAGACATACACCATAAATAGAAGGTATATTGTACGACATGTAGATATTATATCATATGACTTGTATGTCATATTATAATATAGGTCGACTACTCCACTGACTGTCTGTGTGATCATGTTATAGAAAAAGAGAAACTGCAACCAATAAAATAAAACTTCAGCACCATTCATTTCTCTTCACAGAATGAAAATAAATTTGATTGTTTAGCCTTTCTTCATTTCATGTTTTTCAAAGAAGACAGAGAAAACTAAATGATGAAATGAAAAAGTGCTTCTAAAGTGATGTAATCTAAATTAAGCCTAAAATGTTTCCTTAGTGGGAAACTGTAAAGAAAAGCATCAATTGCACAAAGAACCTGAATGAAAAAGATAAAACGAACCTAATTTGATCAAATTTAGTGGAGGGGAGCAGTATCAATTGATTTTATTACTGCAGAGTAAGCCTTGCAAGAGTGAAAAGTGAAAAAGTGAAAGAAGGAAAAAGTGAAACTTAAAAGAGTGAAAAAGTCAAAAAGTGAAAAGAAGTGAAAGAGTAAAAAGAGTGAAAGAGTAAAAAAGTGAAAGAGTGAAAGAAAGAGTGAAAAAGTGAAAGAGTGAAAAAGTGAAAGAGTAAAAGAGTGAAAGAGTGAAAGTGAAAAAGTGAAAGAGTGAAAGAGTGAAAGAGTGAAAGAGTGAAAAAGTGAAAGAGTGAAAAAGTGAAAAAGTGAAAGAGTGAAAGAGTGAAAAGTGAAAGAGTGAAAGAGTAAAAAGTGAAAGAGTGAAAGAGTGAAAGAGTGAAAGAGTGAAAGAGTGAAAGAGAAAGAGTGAAAAAGTGAAAGAGTAAAAGAGTGAAAGAGTGAAAGAGTGAAAGAGTGAAAGAGTGAAAGAGTGAAAGAGTGAAAGAGTGAAAGAGTGAAAGAGTGAAAGAGTGAAAGAGTGAAAGAGTGAAAGAGTGAAAAGAGTGGAAAGAGTGAAAGAATGAAAGAGTGAAAGAGTGAAAGAAAGAGTGAAATGGGGAAAGAGTAAAGAGGGAAAGAGTGAAAAGAGTGAAAGAGTGAAAGAGTGAAAGAGTGAAAGAGTGAAAGAGTGAAAGAGTGAAAGAGTGAAAGAGTGAAAGAGTGAAAGTGAAAGAGTGAAAAAGTGAAAAGAGTGAAAAAAGAAAGAGTGAAAGAGTGAAAGAGTAAAAGAGTGAAGAATGAAAGAGTGAAAGAGTGAAAAGTGAAAGAGTGAAAAGAGTGAAAGAGTGAAAGAGTGAAAGAGTGAAAGAGTGAAAGAGTGAAAGAGTGAAAGAGTTTAAGAGTAAAGAGTAAAAATCAATTCACATAAAGAGTCTACAAAGTAAGCTCATTTCCTTTTCTGGTAAACTTTATCAATTCACATATATATAGTAGCCTAGTTTCCTTTAGTGGTAAACTTTATAAATTTACATATATATATATATATATATATATAAATATATATATATATATATATATTAAGCCTAATTCCCTTTAGTGGTAAACTTTAACAATTCACATATCTACAGTAAACCTAGTTCCTGAGTGGTAAACTCTATCAATTCACATATCTATATAGTAAAGCCTATTTCCCTTTAGTGTAAACTTTAGTGAAATAGGGAAAGAGTGAAATAGAGAAAGACTGAAATAGGGAAAGAGTGAAATAGAGAAAGAGTGAAATAGAGAAAGAGTGAAATAGAGAAAGAGTGAAATAGAGAAAGAGTGAAATAGGGAAAGAGTGAAATAGGAAAAGAGTGAAATAGAGAAAGAGTGAAATAGAGAAAGAGTGAAATAGAGAGAGAGTGAAATAGAGAAAGAGTGAAATAGGGAAAGAGTGAAATAAGGAAAGAGTGAAATAGAGAAAGAGTGAAATAGAGAAAGAGTGAAATAGACAAAGAGTGAAATAGACAAAGAGTGAAATAGGGAAAGAGTGAAATAGGGAAAGAGTGAAATAGGAAAAGAGTGAAATAGGGAAAGAGTGAAATAGGGAAAGAGTGAAATAGAGAAAGAGTGAAATAGAGAAAGAGTGAAATAGAGAAAGAGTGAAATAGGGAAAGCGTAAAATAGAGAAAGAGTGAAATAGGGAAAGAGTGAAATAGGGAAAGAGTAAAATAGAAAAAGAGTGAAATAGGGAAAGAGTGAAATAGAGAAAGAGTGGAATAGAGAAAGAGTGAAATAGAGAAAGAGTGAAATAGGGAAAGAGTGAAATAGGGAAAGAGTGAAAGAGAGAAAGAGTGAAATAGCGAAAGAGTGAAATAGAGAAAGAGTGAAATAGGGAAAGAGTGAAATAGGGAAAGAGTGAAATAGAGAAACAGCGAAATAGAGAAAGAGTGAAATAGAGAAAGAGTGAAATAGGGAAAGAGTGAAATAGGGAAAGAGTGAAATAGAGAAAGAGTGAAATAGAGAAAGAGTGAAATAGAGAAAGAGTGAAATAGAGAAAGAGTGAAAAAAGGAAAGAGTAAAATAGAGAAAGAGTGGAATAGGGAAGAGTGAAATGGAGGTGAAATAGAGAAAGAGTGAAATAGAGAAAGAGTGAAATAGAGAAAGAGTGAAATAGAGAAAGAGTGAAATAGAGAAAGAGTGAAACAGAGAAAGAGTGAAATATGGAAAGAGTGAAAAAAGGAAAGAGTGAAATAGAAAAAGAGTGGAATAGGGAAAGAGTGAAATAGAGAAAGAGTGAAATAGAGAAAGAGTGAAATAGACAAAGAGTGAAATAGAGAAAGAGTGAAATTGAGAAAGAGTGAAATAGGTAAAGACTGAAATAGGGAAAGAGTGAAATTGAGAAAGAGTGAAATAGGGAAAGAGTGAAATAGGGAAAGAGTGAAACAGGGAAAGAATGAAAGAGTGAAATAGGGAAAGAGTGAAATAGGGAAAGAGTGAAAGAGTGAAATAGGGAAAGAGTGAAATAGGGAAAGAGTGAAATATGGAAGGCGTGAAATAGAGAAAGAGTGAAATAGGGAAAGAGTGAAATAGGGAAAGAGTGAAATAGAAAAAGAGTGAAATAGGGAAAGAGTGAAAAAGAGAAAGAGTGAAATAGAGAAAGAGTGAAATAGAGAAAGAGTGAAATAGGGAAAGAGTGAAATAGGGAAAGAGTGAAAGAGAGAAAGAGTGAAATAGGGAAAGAGTGAAATAGAGAAAGACTGAAATAGGGAAAGAGTGAAATAGAGAAAGAGTGGAATTGAGAAAGAGTGAAATAGAGAAAGAGTGAAATAGGGAAAGAGTGAAATAGGAAAAGAGTGAAACAGAGAAAGAGTGATATAGAGAAAGAGTGAAATAGAGAGAGAGTGAAATAGAGAAAGAGTGAAATAGGGAAAGAGTGAAATAAGGAAAGAGTGAAATAGAGAAAGAGTGAAATAGAGAAAGAGTGAAATAGAGAAAGAGTGAAATAGACAAAGAGTGAAATAGGGAAAGAGTGAAATAGGGAAAGAGTGAAATAGGGAAAGAGTGAAATAGGGAAAGAGTGAAATAGAGAAAGAGTGAAATAGAGAAAGAGTGAAATAGGGAAAGCGTAAAATAGAGAAAGAGTGAAATAGGGAAAGAGTAAAATAGAAAAAGAGTGAAATAGGGAAAGAGTGAAATAGAGAAAGAGTGAAATAGAGAAAGAGTGAAATAGAGAAAGAGTGAAATACGGAAAGAGTGAAATAGGGAAAGAGTGAAATAGAGAAAGAGTGAAATAGAGAAAGAGTGAAATAGAGAAAGAGTGAAATAGGGAAAGAGTGAAAAAAGGAAAGAGTGAAATAGAGAAAGAGTGGAATAGGGAAAGAGTGAAATAGAGAAAGAGTGAAATAGGCAAAGAGTGAAATAGAGAAAGAATGAAATAGAGAAAGAGTGAAATAGAGAAAGAGTGAAATAGAGAAAGAGTGAAATAGAGAAAGAGTCAAATAGGGAAAGAGTGAAAAAAGGAAAGAGTGAAATAGAGAAAGAGTGGAATAGGGAAAGAGTGAAATAGAGAAAGAGTGAAATAGAGAAAGAGTGAAATAGACAAAGAGTGAAATAGAGAAAGAGTGAAATAGAGAAAGAGTGAAATAGAGAAAGAGTGAAATAGGGAAAGAGTGAAGTGGAGAAAGAGTGAAATAGGGAAAAAGTGAAATAAAGAAAGAGTGAAATAGAGAAAGAGTGAAATAGGGAAAGAGTGAAATAGAGAATGAATGAAAGAGTGAAATAGAAAAAGAGTGAAATAGGGAAAGAGTGAAATAGAGAAAGAGTGAAAGAGTGAAAGAGTGAAATGGAGAAAGAGTGAAATAGGGAAAGCGTGAAATAGGGAAAGAGTGAAAGAGAGAAAGAGTGAAATAGGGAAAGAGTGAAATAGAGAAAGACTGAAATAGGGAAAGAGTGAAATAGAGAAAGAGTGAAATAGAGAAAGAGTGAAATAGAGAAAGAGTGAAATAGAGAAAGAGTGAAATAGGGAAAGAGTGAAATAGGAAAAGAGTGAAATAGAGAAAGAGTGAAATAGAGAAAGAGTGAAATAGAGAGAGAGTGAAATAGAGAAAGAGTGAAATAGGGAAAGAGTGAAATAAGGAAAGAGTGAAATAGAGAAAGAGTGAAATAGAGAAAGAGTGAAATAGACAAAGAGTGAAATAGACAAAGAGTGAAATAGGGAAAGAGTGAAATAGGGAAAGAGTGAAATAGGAAAAGAGTGAAATAGGGAAAGAGTGAAATAGGGAAAGAGTGAAATAGAGAAAGAGTGAAATAGAGAAAGAGTGAAATAGAGAAAGAGTGAAATAGGGAAAGCGTAAAATAGAGAAAGAGTGAAATAGGGAAAGAGTGAAATAGGGAAAGAGTAAAATAGAAAAAGAGTGAAATAGGGAAAGAGTGAAATAGAGAAAGAGTGGAATAGAGAAAGAGTGAAATAGAGAAAGAGTGAAATAGGGAAAGAGTGAAATAGGGAAAGAGTGAAAGAGAGAAAGAGTGAAATAGCGAAAGAGTGAAATAGAGAAAGAGTGAAATAGGGAAAGAGTGAAATAGGGAAAGAGTGAAATAGAGAAACAGCGAAATAGAGAAAGAGTGAAATAGAGAAAGAGTGAAATAGGGAAAGAGTGAAATAGGGAAAGAGTGAAATAGAGAAAGAGTGAAATAGAGAAAGAGTGAAATAGAGAAAGAGTGAAATAGAGAAAGAGTGAAAGAGTGAAAGAGTGAAATAAGGAAAGAGTGAATAGGCAAATAGTGAAAGAGGGGAAAGAGTGAAAGAGTGAAAGAGTGAAAGAGTGAAAGAGTGAAATAGGGAAAGAGTGAAAGAGTAAAATAGGGAAAGAGTGAAGCAGGAAAGAGTGAAATAGGGAAAGAGTGAAATAGGGAAAGAGGAATTGAGAAAGAGGAATAGGTAAAGAGTGAAATAGGGAAAGAGGAATTGAGAAAGAGGAATAGGTAAAGAGTGAAATAGGGAAAGAGGAAATGAAAGAGTGAAATAAGGAAAGAGTGAAATAGGGAAAAGTGAAAAGTGAAATAGGGAAAGAGTGAAACAGGGACAGAGTGAAAGAAGGAAATAGGGAAAGGGAAAGAGTGAAATAGGGGAAAGTGAAATAGAAAAAAGAGTGAAATAGGGAAAGAGTGAAATAGGGACAGAGTGAAATAGGGAAAGAGTGAAATAGAGAAAGAGTGAAATAGGGAAAGAGGAATAGGGAAAGAGTGAAATAGAAAAAGAGTGAAATAGGGAAAGAGTGAAATAGGGAAAGAGTGAAATAGAGAAAGAGGAAATAGAGAAAGAGTGAAATAGAGAAAGAGAATAGGGAAAGAGGAAATAGGGAAAGAGTGAAATAGAGAAAGAGTGAAATAGAGAAAGAGAAATAGAGAAAGAGTGAAATAGGGAAAGAGTGAAAAAAGGAGAGTGAAATAGAGAAAGAGGAATAGAGAGTGAAATAGAGAAAGAGTGAAATAGGCAAAGAGTGAAATAGAGAAAGAGAGTGAAATAGGGAAAGAGTGAAATAGGGAAAGAGTGAAATAGAGAAAGAGTGAAATAGAGAAAGAGTGAAATAGGGAAAGCGTAAAATAGAGAAAGAGTGAAATAGGGAAAGAGTAAAATAGAAAAAGAGTGAAATAGGGAAAGAGTGAAATAGAGAAAGAGTGAAATAGAGAAAGAGTGAAATAGAGAAAGAGTGAAATACGGAAAGAGTGAAATAGGGAAAGAGTGAAATAGAGAAAGAGTGAAATAGAGAAAGAGTGAAATAGAGAAAGAGTGAAATAGGGAAAGAGTGAAAAAAGGAAAGAGTGAAATAGAGAAAGAGTGGAATAGGGAAAGAGTGAAATAGAGAAAGAGTGAAATAGGCAAAGAGTGAAATAGAGAAAGAATGAAATAGAGAAAGAGTGAAATAGAGAAAGAGTGAAATAGAGAAAGAGTGAAATAGAGAAAGAGTCAAATAGGGAAAGAGTGAAAAAAGGAAAGAGTGAAATAGAGAAAGAGTGGAATAGGGAAAGAGTGAAATAGAGAAAGAGTGAAATAGAGAAAGAGTGAAATAGACAAAGAGTGAAATAGAGAAAGAGTGAAATAGAGAAAGAGTGAAATAGAGAAAGAGTGAAATAGGGAAAGAGTGAAGTGGAGAAAGAGTGAAATAGGGAAAAAGTGAAATAAAGAAAGAGTGAAATAGAGAAAGAGTGAAATAGGGAAAGAGTGAAATAGAGAATGAATGAAAGAGTGAAATAGGAAAGAGTGAAATAGCGAAAGAGGGAAATAGAGAAAGAGTGAAATAGGGAAAGAGTGAAATAGGGAATGAGTGAAATAGAGAAATAGTGAAATAGGGAAAGAGTGAAATAAGGAAAGAGTGAAATAAGGAGAGAATGAAATAGGGAAAGAGTGAAATAGTGAAAGAATGAAAGAGTGAAAGAATGAAATAGGGAAAGAGTGAAATAGGGAAAGAGTGAGATAGGGAAAGAGTGAAATAGGGAAAGAGTGAAAGAGTGAAAGAGTGAAAGAGGGAAAGAGTGAAAGATTGAAAGAAGGAAAGAGTGAAAGAGTGAAAGAGTGAAGAGGGAATAGAGTGAAACAGGGAAGAGGGAAAGAGTAAAGAGGGAAAGAGTGAAAGAGTGAAAGAGAGAAGAGTGAGTGAAAGAGGGAAAGAGGGAAAGAGTGAAAGAGGGAAAAGGGAAAGAGGGAAAGAGTGAAAGAGGAAAGAGTGAACGACGGAAAGAGGGAAAGAGTGAAAGAGGGAAAGAGTGAAAGATTGAAGAGGAAAGAGGGAAAGAGGGAGAGAGGGAAAGCGTATAAAGGAAAGAAAAAGGACCTACCCTAACCTGTGTCGCAATGAGGAAGAAATAGGTGATGGTGTTGATGCCATAGAGGAGGTGATTGGGTGGGGGGGGGGTAGGTTGATGTGGTGATGTGTGAATGTGGGGGTTGGTGGTAGTGGTGGTAGAGAGAAAAAGGGGGTGGGATTTGAGTTAAATGTTACATTTGATTGGAGATCCCGACTCTGTGGACGGAGAGATAAATGATGCTGACCAACATTGATTGACCATGGTATCATGGGGATGGAAGGAGGAGAGAGAGAGAGAGAGAGAGAGAGAGAGAGAGAGAGAGAGAGAGAGAGAGAGAGAGAGAGAGAGAGAGAGAGAGAGAGAGAGAGAGAGAGAGAGAGAGAGAGAGAGAGAGAGAGAGAGAGAGAGAGAGAGAGAGAGGAGAGACAGAGAGAGACAGAGAGAGATCAGAGAGAGACAGAGAGAGACAGAGAAAGACAGAGAGACAGAGAGAGACAGAGAGAGCAAGAGCGATAGAGAAAGAGAGACAGAGAGAGACGAGGGGAGACTGAAAGAGACTGAGAGAGACAGAGAGAGAGAGAGAGAAGAGAGAGAGAGGAGAGAGAGAGAGAGAGAGAGAGAGAGAGAGAGAGAGAGAGAGAGAGAGAGAGAAGAGAGAGAGAGAGAGAGAGAGGAGAGAGAGAGAGAGAGAGAGAGAGAGAGAGAGAGAGGAGAGAGAGAGAGAAGAGAGAGAGAGAGGAGAGAGAGAGAGAGAGAGAGGAGAGAGAGAGAGAGAGGAGATGAGAGAGAGAGAGAGAGAGAGAGAGAGAGAGAGAGAGAGAGAGAGGAGAGAAAGAGAGAGAGAGAGACAGAGAAGACAAGAGAGAGAGAGAGAGAGAGAGGAGAGAGAGAGAGAGAGAGGAGAGAGAGAGAGAGAGAGAGATGAGAGAGAGAGAGAGAGAGAGAGAGAGAGAGAGAGTGAGAGAGAGAGAGAGAGAGGGGGGAAGTGAGAGAGAGAGAAGAGAGGGGAGAGAGAGAGAGGGAGGGAGGGAGGGAGGAGGGGGAGGGAGGGAGGGAGGAGTGGATGGTAGGGAGGAGTGGAGGGGAGGGAGGGAGGGTGAGGGAGGGAGGGAGGAGGGAGAGGAGGGAGGAGGATGGAGGGGAGGGAGGGAGGGAGAGGAGAGAGAGAGAGAGAGAGAGAGAGAGAGAGAGAGAGAGAGAGAGAGAGAGAGAGAGGGAGAGGGAGGGAGGGAGGGAGGGAGGGAGGGAGGAGAGAGAGAGAGAGAGAGAGAGAGAGAGAGAGAGAGAGAGAGAGAGAGAGAGAGAGAGAGAGAGAGAGAGAGAGAGAGAGAGAGAGAGAGAGAGAGAGAGAGAGAGAGAGAGAGAGAGAGAGAGAGAGGTTTAGCTACATGACCAATCAAACATAAACATTGAAGAGAAATACAGTATGCTTCAATGGCAGTGTATTATCTGTTTGAAACTTTGACACAAACAAGTAGTGGACATGTAAAGGAAGATCTCAATACCATGCACCCAATGAACTTGTGGTTATAAATCTACATGGCTTTCAGGAGATAAGGCTAAACGATATTCTGGACTGTGTTTTGCCTTGTTGGTTGATCTATCTCTACCCCCAACAATGGGCTATTTTGGAAACAAAAATGTAATACGACTTTTATCAAAATTAAGATTCTAAGATGAACAATCTAATTGGGAGACTCAATATTGCAATGTGAAAAGATGGAATCCAAAATCAAAGTAAAGGATCCATTCTCTCCCTAAACTTTTAATAACTGGAAGAAAAAATAGAGAGGAAAAGTCAAGCCAAGAAATAGAAAACTCCGTAATCATTGACGTATAGATTTGTAGACAACACTCTCCTGTGTAAACTGTGTCCAGTTGTAATACCAAACACATGTTTACTGTCTCTTATGAATAATTCACACCACTTGTAGTTGACATTCATTGGTCGCTGTTTCTATGAATAATTCACACCACTTGTAAGTTTACATTCATTAGTCACTCAATGCTGAGACATAAAACATTACAAAACAAGAGAAAGACATAACCCCCCCCCAACAAATGCTGTGGCATTGCCTCTTCCCACAATCAAACTCAAGTAACGTTACTTCGCATATTGTATTCATCCAAAAGCATCTTTTAAAGTGGCAGTCAAACCTTGTACATTGTATTCATCTAAAGCATCTTTTAAAGTGATAGTCAAAACAACATTACCTTGCATATTGTATTCATCTAAAGCATCTTTTAAAGTGATAGTCAAAACAACATTACCTTGCATATTGTATTCATCTAAAGCATCTTTTAAAGTGACAGTCATCTAAAGCATGTTTTACATTACCTTGCATATTGTATTCATCTAAAGCATCTTTTAAAGTGGCAGTCAAAACAACATTACCTTTGCATATTGTATTCATCTAAAGCATCTTTTAAAGTGATAGTCAAAACAACATTACCTTGCATATTGTACTCATCTAAAGCATCTTTTTAAAGTGATAGTCAAAACAACATTACCTTGCATATTGTATTCATCTAAAGCATCTTTTAAAGTGGCAGGTCAAAACAACATTACCTTGCATATTGTATTCATCTAAAGCATCTTTTAAAGTGGCAGTCAAAACAACATTACCTTGCATATTGTATTCATCTAAAGCATCTTTTAAAGTGGCAGTCATAATCAAGTCTTTTATCTGTGCCCTCTTCACTAGCTGTCGGACTTTCAGCTGTGAATAAAAATATTGTATATATGATCTTTTGATCTGATTTGATTTACACATATCCACAACTAAAGCGAAATATGACAATAAGTTGACAACTCCACTAATAAAGACAGAACAAACACATGACGTTTCAGGTATAACCCTTCGTCAGACAAACGAAAATATCTAGAATTTAGATCTAAGTACTACCTGAGGCATCACACAATGTGATGTCAGAAGAAAAAAACATAGAGGAGAAAGAAAGAAAGAAAAAGACAACAGTGAGGAAGATGTCCCGATAGCAGTATGACAAAGAAAATGACTATAGACCTAGATCTATTAGCAATTAAAAAAGACAAACAACTAAAGTGATTTCGGGGTATTTGGTGGGATTTTTAATATTACCCAGATTGCCCTGTAAACAGCCAAGGGATCTAATGCACAATGTGTTGTAATCTACACACGGGACCACCTTTATCTCGGCCATTTCGATTGGACTGGTGTCGATCCAGCTACCTGGTCTGGGAAATTTCGCTCGAGAACACTCGAGAACACTTGTCAACAGTTGGCGGAATTTGAACCCACCACGTTTTTGGTTGAGAGCCCGACACCTACCTCTGAACTACTGAGTCCCCCTGTATGTGATTAATCTAACTGTAAGCAGCTATCACTCTTCATGGAAGATTTTTGTCAAATTGATGGAGAAACCCTTGGCATATTGTTGCAACGTTTCAGTGAATATGGTGACAATCACGTTTAAAATTCATTTTCATTTTCAACGTTTCAGTGAATATGGTGAGCCTGTGTGGGTGCAATCACGTTTAAAATTCATTTTCATTTCAACGTTTGAGTGAATATGGTGAGCCTTTGTGGGTGCAATCACGTTTGAGTGAATATGGTCATTTTCATTTCAACGTTTGAGTGAATATGGTGAGCCTTTGTGGGTGCAATCATCCTTTAAAATTCATTTTCATTTCAACGTTTGAGTGAATATGGTGAGCCTTTGTGGGTGCAATCATCCTTTAAAATTCATTTTCATTTCAACGTTTGAGTGAATATGGTGAGCCTTTGTGGGTGCAATCATCCTTTAAAATTCATTTTCATTGCAACGTTTGAGTGAATATGGTGAGCCTTTGTGGGTGCAATCATCCTTTAAAATTCATTTTCATTTCAACGTTTGAGTGAATATGGTGAGCCTTTGTGGGTGCAATCATCCTTTAAAATTCATTTTCATTTCAACGTTTGAGTGAATATGGTGAAGAATCACATTTCATTTCAACGTTTTGAATATGTGTCTTTTAAAAAACAACATATACAACACTATTTACCTCAGTGTATGAGAAATCAGACTAAATTAAAAAAATGTCAAGGGACAGTCACTATTCTAGAGTATGTATGAGAAATCAGAGCTAGAGTGTGTAGGCAGTTGCTTACCACAGTAGATAGACAAAGTGTCCACATAATACGTGCACATTATAATCTATTTTGCTTAATGCTACAGAAACCATAATAAGCTCCAGCTATACGGGATGTGATGGACTTGAAGCAATTTCGGTGTCAGTTGCCACTCACTTGAGCATTAGTCAGAATGAGGGCAATCCCCTTCTTTAGAGCAGTCAGAATTTAGAGATTTCAGGGCCTGCACTGCGGTGTAGTCAAGGTCTGTAGCATGCTCCAAGTTGAGGATGATGTTTCTAGGCTTGTCAGCTGATGAGAGAGGCAAGGTAGTAAACGTAGTATGAACATAACATATTATCATGAAACAGATATGTATTATCATGAAACAGATATGTATTATCATGAATCAGATATGTATTATCATGAAACAGATATGTATTATCATGTAACAGATAAGTATTATCATGAAACAGATACATATTATCATGAATCAGATATGTATTATCATGAAACAGATACATATTATCATGAATCAGATATGTATTATCATGAATCAGATATGTATTATCATGAATCAGATATGTATTATCATGAATCAGATATGTATTATCATGAATCAGATATGTATTATCATGAAACAGATACATATTATCATGACTTAGATATGTATTATCATGAAACAGATATGTATTATCATGTAACAGATAAGTATTATCATGAATCAGATAATATTATCATGAATCAGATACGTATTGTCATGAAACAGATACATATTGTCATGTAACAGATAAATAAGTATTATCATGAAACAGATATGTATTATCATGAAACAGATATGTATTATCATGAAACAGATAAGTATTATCATGAATCAGATATGTATTATCATGAAACAGATAGATATTGTCATGAAAACAGATAGATATTGTCATGAAACAGATAGATATTGTCATGAAACAGATAGATATTGTCATGAAACAGATAGATATTTATCATGAAACAGATAGAAACAGATATATGTCATGAAACAGATAGATATTGTCATGAAACAGATAGATGTTGTCATGAAACAGATAGATATTGTCATGAAACAGATAGATATTGTCATGAAACAGATAGATATTGTCATGAAACAGATATATATTGTCATGAAACAGATAGATATTGTCATGAAACAGATAGATATTGTCATGAAACAGATAGATGTTGTCATGAAACAGATAGATATTGTCAAGAAACAGATAGATGACAAGAGTGTTGCTAGCAAGACACATAGGAAATATCTAACACACTTGACACACACTTCACTTTTTCTGTCATAACAGGAATATAAGACTGAGCTTTTCAAATTGTTTTCCAGGCTGGCGTCAAGTTGGCATAAATTGCATGACGTCATTTAGATAAAGTGTGAAAGATAGAAAAAAAAACATTGTCTCATTATTGCAGTAATCTATGTGTTGTGTTTGTGGCCTTGGAGTGTAAGACAGACACACAGCTAGCAGATAATTGACACCAATAGAAGTCTCTTTTTCGTCTTCTCTTTCTCTTTCTCCTTCTCTTTTTTCCTCCTCCTCCTTCTCTTCCTCCTCCTCCTCCTCCTTCTTCTTCTTCTTTCCTCCTCCTCCTCCTCCTCCTCCTCCTCCTCCTCCTCCTCCTCCTCCTCCTCCTCCTCCTCCTTCTTCTTCTTCTTCTTCTTCTTCTTCTTCTTCTTCTTCTTCTTCTTCTTCTTCTTCTTCTTCTTCTTTTTCTTCTTCTTCTTCTTCTAAGTAACTGACCAACTTAATTCTTAAGTATTACTGTCAGCATGTTAATTTAACCCAAAACTATTAATTCAATTTTGATGTTAAAGTGATGTGTTTAGTTCATTTTTAAGTCTTCAAAGCTAGATGTGTTTAGTTCTTTTTTAAGTCTTCAGTGTGCTAAGATGTGTTTAGTTCTTTTTTTAAGTCTTCAGTGCTACAGATGTGTTTAGTTCTTTTTATAAGTCTTCAGTGCTACAGATGTGTTTCATAAACAGTTCTTCATAGCCATTTTACAGGCATGACCTAAACCAATACAAGCAGCCAGCCATTTTTAAGTCTTCAGTGGTACAGATGTGTTTCATTTCTGTTGGCAGTCCATTCTAACACCATGAATGCCAAACAGCTTTGAAATACATATAGTAGCTCTTTTGACACACAGATACACAGCCACATACACACACACACACACACACCACACACAGAAACACAGACAGAAACATGAAAAAGTAAGCCATAATCCTTTTTATAGAAAAAAGGGGAAACAAAATCGGGCCAAAACATAACAGCACTGCCCAAGCAACACATAAACTATTCACTCTCCTGCCTGCTTCCTCCCCATTTCCTTAAACAGGTTTACAGGTTTGTGAGCTAAACCACGACAGCTAGCCATTTCCTTAAACAGGTTTACAGGCATGTGACCTAAACCACGACAGCTAGCCATTTCCTTAAACAGGTTTACAGGCATGTGACCTAAACTACGACAGCTAGCCATTTCTTTAAACAGGTTTATAGGCATGTGACCCAAAACCACGACAGCCAGCCATTTCCTTAAACAGGTTTACAGGCATGACCCAAACCACGACAGCAGCCATTTAAACAGGTTTATAGGCATGTGACCTAAACTACGACAGCCAGCCATTTCCTTAAACAGGTTTATAGGCATGTGACCCAAACCACGACAGCCAGCCATTTCCTTAAACAGGTTTATAGGCATGTGAGCTAAACCACGACAGCCAGCCTGTGGGGGAAATAAGGCAAACAAACCACCTCAGCTTTCATCAACAATATCCACCCCCTCCCCCCCCCAACCCTTTTTTCCATTTCACTCATTCTTCTAGCCTTACAGCTCAACGCCTCTTCCAGGGCCCGTATCTCCAGATACTCGGATGCAGGGAAGTTGATTCCTTGCATTGGCGTTACCTGGATAGCACTGGAATAATACTCAAACTGAAAGGAAACACAACACTTTCAACGTTAATGGAGAAATATTCATAAATGACAACAATAAAAAAGACTAATCTTTTCATTCTCTCTTCCAGTACCCTGTAAGGAATTCTGTTCTAATGTATAATTCAATTGAAAATGAAAAATTTAACTTTAAAAAAAACAAACAAACCAACAATCTTTTGCCAGAGGCGCTATTCCATAAGGCTGTTTATTTTTCTCTGAGATTTTCTTTCTTTCCTGTTCCTCTCTGGCATTCCAAGTCTCTCTTTCATCATGTTCAAAAGCCATTCAAAATTTACACATTCATCAAGTCTCTCTTTCATCATGTTCAAAAGCCATTCAAAATTTACACATTCATCAAGTCTCTCTTTCATCGTGTTCAAAAGCCATTCAAAATTTACACATTCATCAAGTCTCTCTTTCATCGTGTTCAAAAGCCATTCAAAATTTACACATTCATCAAGTCTCTCTTTCATCATGTTCAAAAGCCATTCAAAATTTACACATTCATCATGTCTCTCTTTCCTCATGTTCAAAAGCCATTCAAAATTTACACATTCATCATGTCTCTCTTTCCTCATGTTCAAAAGCCATTCAAAATTTACACATTCATCAAGTCTCTCTTTCCTCATGTTCAAAAGCCATTCAAAATTTACACATTCATCAAGTCTCTCTTTCATCATGTTCAAAAGCCATTCAAAATTTACACATTCATCATGTCTCTCCTCATGTTCAAAAGCCATTCAAAAATTTACACATTCATCAAGTCTCTCTTCACATGTTCAAAAGCCATTCAAAATTTACACATTCATCAAGTCTCTCTTTCATCATGTTCAAAAGCCATTCAAAATTTACACATTCATCAAGTCTCTTTTCATCTTGTTCAAAAGCCATTCAAAATTTACACATTCATCGTCTCTGTCACCATGTTGAAAAGCCATTCAAAATTTACACATTCATCGTCTCTCTGTCACCATGTTGAAAAGCTATTCAAAAGTTACACATCAAAAAAGACATTCAACATCCATGCTTGTCAATGACATGCTGATAAAAAGGTGATCAATCATCATTAAGTTTGTAGCTTGGCTTATCTTTATTACTACTACTACTGCTACCACTACTAGTACACATACTACTACTACTGCTACCACTACTAGTACACATACTACTACTACTGCTACCACTACTAGTACACATACCACTACTACTGCTACCACTACTAGTACACATACCACTACTACTGCTACCACTACTAGTACACATACTACTACTACTGCTACCACTACTAGTACACATACTACTACTACTGCTACCACTACTAGTACACATACTACTACTACTGCTACCACTACTAGTACACATACTACTACTACTGCTACCACTACTAGTACACATACCACTACTACTGCTACCACTACTAGTACACATACTACTACTACTAAAACTTAAAACTGCTATTACAATAGTCCTACAATTAATTATATTGCACACTAGCTTTGCAAACAAACATGAAATTTCTGTTCATGGCAAATTTTACTTTTCATATTTTTATTTCTCCCAAACATTTAATCAACACCCTGACTACAATTGAAGTATTAAATATGAATGGACTCACCTTGACCTTGGGCCGGGCCGTTGGGTACAAAATCATGAAAATGGAGATGCCAATACCAAATGAGAATTCCATACTGCAAGACAAAAATGAATAATAATGAGTCACAGTGCAACGGACTAATAAAACAAATTTAAAAATTAGCGCCTCGTCCGTTAGGGCACCGAAAGGTGTCGCGCCTGGCATTCCAATTTCTTTAGAGAAAAGAAGATAGACAATCATCAAGCTTACCTTCAATGCAACAGGAGTCGCCAATGTTGAGCCAGTGTTCAATACAACAGGAGTCACCCATGTTGACCAGATGTTCAATACAACAGGAGTCACCCATGTTGACCAGGTGTTCAATACAAGTCAGTTGAGTCAACCAGGATGTTGACCAGGTGTTCAATACAACAGGAGTCACCCATGTTGACCAGGTGTTCAATACAACAGGAGTCACCATTCACCCATGTTGACCAGGTGTTCCAATACAATAGAGTCACCCATGTTGACCAGGTGTTCAATACAACAGGAGTCACCCATGTTGACCAGGTGTTCAATGCAACAGGAGTCACCCATGTTGACCAGGTGTTCAATACAACAGGAGTCACCCATGTTGACCAGGTGTTCAATACAACAGGAGTCACCCATGTTGACCAGGTGTTCAATGCAACGGGAGTCACCCATGTTGACCAGGTGTTCACCCCATGTTGACCAGGTGTTCAATGCAACGGGAGTCACCATTGTTGACCAGGTGTTCAATACAACAGGAGTCACCCATGTTGACCAGGTGTTCAATACAACAGGAGTCACCAATGTTGACCAAGTGTTCAATGCAACCCATGTTGAGTCAATACAACAGGAGTCACCCATGTTGACCAGGTGTTCAATACAACAGGAGTCACCATTGTTGACCAGGTGTTCATGCAACAGGAGTCACCATTGTTGACCAGGTGTTCAATACAACAGGAGTCACCATTGTTGACCAGGTGTTCAATACAACAGGAGTCACCATTGTTGACCAGGTGTTCAATACAACAGGAGTCACCATTGTTGACCAGGTGTTCAATACAACAGGAGTCACCATTGTTGACCAGGTGTCCAATACAACAGGAGTCACCCATGTTGACCAGGTGTTCAATGCAACAGGAGTCACCCATGTTGACCAGGTGTTCAATGAACAGGAGTCACCCATGTTGACCAGGTGTTCAATACAACAGGAGTCACCATTGTTGACCAGGTGTTCAATACAACAGGAGTCACCCATGTTGACCAGGTGTTCAATACAACAGGAGTCACCCATGTTGACCAGGTGTTCAATGCAACAGGAGTCACCAATGTTGACCAAGTGTTCAATACAATATGAGTCAACCCATGTTGACCAGGTGTTCAATACAACAGGAGTCACCCATGTTGACCAGGTGTTCAATACAACAGGTCACCCATGTTGACCAGGTGTTCAATACAACAGGAGTCAACCCATGTTGACCAGGTGTTCAATACAACAGGAGTCACCCATGTTGACCAGGTGTTCAATACAACAGGAGTCACCCATGTTGACCAGGTGTTCAATACAACAGGAGTCACCATTGTTGACCAGGTGTCCAATACAACAGGAGTCACCCATGTTGACCAGGTGTTCAATGCAACGGGAGTCACCCATGTTGACTAGGTGAGCAATTACGATAAATCTTCTTGCCCAAAGAAACAAACAATATGCCTGAAGTGGGACTCAAACCTTGTACCTCTGAGTCACAGTGCAGTGGCTTTTAACCACTCAGCTATCATATTCCAAGACATATGGGAGAAAGTAAAAGTAAAATGAATGACAAAAAAGTACGCTGTGTTTAGAGCCTGTGTCTGAGTTTTCAGATATCAATCTCCTTCTATTAAGTAAACCTATACAAATAACTTAAAAATACAAATTTTAATTAAACTAACTAGACATTTGTAGACCATGTACCCAGGTTCTTCATCATTTGACTTGGACTCAGAAACGTTTACAGTGAACTGTTGTTGACATCTGTTATAGTCGTAGTCTTTTTTTTCTTTTTCACAATTATAACAAACCGCTTGACTATTACTATCAACATTTATGATTTTGATGCAATAATAAACCAGAGGGGCACCTAGAACTCATGGCCCACTGTAAGGACGTGCAGGGCTGAAACACTTGATCGACGGGAGTTCTTTTCTTCTGAAGACTTTTTCTGCCTTCAGCTCCTATTGAAATTCCTTCTACTAATGTGTGACATGAGGTGGGTGAACACAACAAACATCAATATCTAACTAGTCAGTCTACTAATGTGTGACATGAGGTGGGTGAATACAAAAACATCAATATCTAACTAGTCAGTCTACTAATGTGTGACATGAGGTGGGTGAATACAACAAACATCAATATCTAACTAGTCAGTCTACTAATGTGTGACATGAGGTGGGTGAATACAACAAACATCAATGTCTAACTAGTCAGTCTACTAATGTGTGACATGAGGTGGGTGAACACAACAAACATCAATGTCTAACTAGTCAGTCTACTAAAGTGTGACATGAGGTGAACACAACAAACATCAATATCTAACTAGTCAGTCTACTAATGTGTGACATGAGGTGGGTGAATACAACAAACATCAATATCTAACTAGTCAGTCTACTAATGTGTGACATGAGGTGGGTGAATACAACAAACATCAATATCTAACTAGTCAGTCTACTAATGTGTGACACGAGGTGGGTGAACACAACAAACATCAATATCTAACTAGTCAGTCTACTAAAGTGTGACATGGTGAACACAACAAACATCAATATCTAACTAGTCAGTCTACTAAAGTGTGACATGGTGAACACAACAAACATCAATATCTAACTAGTCAGTCTACTAATGTGTGACACGAGGTGGGTGAACACAACAAACATCAATGTCTAACTAGTCAGTCTACTAATGTGTGACATGGTGAACACAACAAACATCAATATCTAACTAGTCAGTCTACTAATGTGTGACATGAGGTGGGTGAATACAACAAACATCAATATCTAACTAGTCAGTCTACTAATGTGTGACAACAAACATGTCAGTGTGACATGGTGAACACAACAAACATCAATATCTAACTAGTCAGTCTACTAATGTGTGACATGAACACAACAAACATCAATATCTAACTAGTCAGTGGGACATGGTGAACACAACAAACATCAATATCTAACTAGTCAGTCTACTAAAGTGTGACATGGTGAACACAACAAACATCAATATCTAACTAGTCAGTCTACTAAAGTGTGACATGGTGAACACAACAAACATCAATATCTAACTAGTCAGTCTACTAATGTGTGACATGAGGTGGGTACACAACAAACATCAATGTCTAACTAGTCAGTCTACTAATGTGTGACATGAGGTGGGTGAATACAACAAACATCAATATCTAACTAGTCAGTCTACTAATGTGTGACACAACAAACATCAATATCTAACTAGTCAGTCTACTAAAGTGTGACATGGTGAACACAACAAACATCAATATCTAACTAGTCAGTCTACTAATGTGTGACACGGAATACACAACAAACATCAATATCTAACTAGTCAGTCTACTAATGTGTGACATGGTGAATACACAACAAACATCAATATCTAACTAGTCAGTCTACTAATGTGTGACACGGTGAATACACAACAAACATCAATATCTAACTAGTCAGTCTACTAATGTGTGACATGGTGAATACAACAAACATCAATATCTAACTAGTCAGTCTACTAATGTGTGACATGAGGTGGGTGAACACAACAAACATCAATGTCTAACTAGTCAGTCTACTAATGTGTGACATGGTGAACACAACAAACATCAATGTCTAACTAGTCAGTCTACTAATGTGTGACATGAGGTGGGTGAATACAACAAACATCAATATCTAACTAGTCAGTCTACTAATGTGTGACATGAGGTGGGTGAATACAACAAACATCAATATCTAACTAGTCAGTCTACTAAAGTGTGACATGGTGAACACAACAAACATCAATATCTAACTAGTCAGTCTACTAATGTGACATGGTGAACACAACAAACATCAATGTCTAACTAGTCAGTCTACTAATGTGTGACATGGTGAACACAACAAACATCAATGTCTAACTAGTCAGTCTACTAATGTGTGACATGGTGAACACAACAAACATCAATGTCTAACTAGTCAGTCTACTAATGTGTGACATGGTGAACACAACAAACATCAATGTCTAACTAGTCAGTCTACTAATGTGTGACATGAGGTGGGTGAACACAACAAATATCAATGTCTCACTAGTCAGTCTACTAATGTGTGACAAACACAACAAACATCAATATCTAACTAGTCAGTCTACTAATGTGTGACATGGTGAACACAACAAACATCAATGTCTAACTAGTCAGTCTACTAATGTGACATGAGGTGGGTTAACACAACAAACATCAATATCTAACTAGTCAGTCTACTAATGTGTGACATGGTGAACACAACAAACATCAATGTCTAACTAGTCAGTCTACTAATGTGCGACATGATGAACACAACAAACATCAATGTCTAACTAGTCAGTCTACTAAGACTTGTGGTTGACATGTGCCACTAGTGCTATCCTTCCTCCCACATCCCTTACACACATGTTATGTTACAATGATTCCATGAAATGACATACACCAATCTTACCTCAATGCCTACGGTAAGCGATGTGATGAATGTAATGAATAACGGAACGAGATCCCATTCTGTGGGTAAAACGGAAAGAAAAAGGAAAAAAATGATTCTTGAAGACACATTTTGCTAATCCTACTCTACCCATGAGACAAAAGCACAATGAGATTGATGTATTCACACACAGATTTATGTTCATCTCAGCTAATCTATCTGCATCAAAAGCACAATGATATTTACGTACTCACACATAGATTTATGTTCCTCTCAGCTAATCTATCTGCTTCAAAAGCACAATGATATTTACGTATTCACACATAGATTTATGCTCATCTCAGCTAATCTTTCTGCATCAAAAGCACAATGAGATGTATTCACACATAGATTTTAGTTCACCTCAGCTAATGTATCTGCTTCAAATGCCTAATGATATATATGTATTCACACATAGATTTAAGTTCATGTCAGCTTATCTGTCTGTTCAAAAGCACAATGATATTTATGTATTCACACATAGATTTACGTTCATCACAGCTAATCTATCTGCTTCAAAAGCACAATGAGATTTATGTATTCACACATAGATTTAAGTTCATGTCAGCTTATCTGTCTGCTTCAAAAGCACAATGATATTTATGTATTCACACATAGATTTAAGTTCATCACAGCTAATCTATCTGCTTCAAAAGCACAATGAGATTTATGTATTCACACACATAGATTTACGTTCATCTCAGCTAGTCTATCTGCTTCAAAAGCACAATGAGATTTATGTATTCACACATAGATTTACGTTCATCTCAGCTAGTCTATCTGCTTCAAAAGCACAATGAGATTTATGTATTCACACATAGATTTACGTTCATCTCAGCTAGTCTATCTGCTTCAAAAGCACAATGAGATTTATGTATTCACACATAGATTTACGTTCATCTCAGCTAGTCTATCTGCTTCAAAAGCACAATGAGATTTATGTATTCACACATAGATTTACGTTCATCTCAGCTAGTCTATCTGTGTCGTGCTATGTCATAGAAGCGGTAAAACACTATAGCTCTATGGGTTATAGAAACCTTGACGGAACTTGAATTTGTAAAAGATTTGCACTTGATTGATACCATGTGACTATTTTCAGACTCACTGTTTGCTCTCCACAGAGTAAGAATGACTTTGTAATCCACCATTTGTATCACAGCTGCAATGATCACAGACGCTAGAGCTGATTTTGGAATGTAGTAAAACCAGGGTGTCAACACACACAGGGCCAGAATGACCAAACCTCCTGTCCACAGGCCACTCAGTGTAATGCTTTTACGCTTTGAGAATTGACAGCAGTTCTAGTAGCAAGAATTGAAAACGATTTAAAATAAAAAAATCAATATGAAGATTGAGAAGTACTACATGTACTACATGCGCAAAACTAACTAAATGCACAGTTGAAACAGGAAAACCTTTAGAAATATTTTCAGTTACAAAACATCTCAAAACATTTACATTGATGGGAGAAACTTCTTGGATCATTGAAAATTCTTTCACCTCGAGACATTATTTCATTAACTGTTTTAAATTTGATGACAAGAAGTATCTGTTTTAAATTTGATGACACGAAGTAACAGTTTTAAATTTGATGACAAGAAGTAACTGTTTCAAATTTGATGACAAGAAGTAAGTGTTTTAAATTTGATGACAAGAAGTAAGTTTTTAAATTTGATGACACGAAGTAACAGTTTTAAATTTGATGACAAGAAGTAAGTGTTTTAAATTTGATGACAAAAAGTAAGTGTTTTAAATTTCATGACAAGAAGTATCTGTTTTAAATTTGATGAGAAGAAGTATCTGTTTCAAATTTGATGACAAGAAGTAACAGTTTTAAATTTGATGACCAGAAGTATCTGTTTTAAATTTGATGACAAGAAGTAACACTTTTAGGGTGAGATAGCCTTTTCAAAAATTGCTTCGTCATCAAGATATTGACACAAACTTTGCCGATTCAAATGTCACCTGGAAAAGCTGCCAGTGATGGGATACGATTTGACGAATGAACTGAGGATGTTTGCATTCCGATGGCCAGAAGCTCCTGGGTTGGGTCAATCTTATAGCTGTTTGCCCTGGCTGGAGAGAAATTAGAAAGAAAATTGATAATCAAAAATAAAAACAGCAAAACTTTTAAAAGTAAATAAGGCAAAATCATGGCAACAACAAAATGCTACCTTTCCTTCAGACCGAAAAATGATGACATCAGCTGGTGACTTCCATCACGAAGAATGCATCACGAAGCAAATTAATTCTGAAAATCCAAACTATGAAATACTCATGATCAGCCAGAAACCGATGTTCTCAAAACATAATCAGGCAACTTTGAGCCATTGTTTCACATTGATTTCAATTTATAAGTTATAACCTCATCTTGAACTGTGTTTGACATTACTTCTTAAATCTATAACCTGTATGTACCTAAGTTACCTCATCTTGAACTGTGTTTGACATTACTTTAAATCTATAACCTGTATGTACCTAAGTTACCTCATCTTGAACTGTGTTTGACATTACTTTAAATCTATAACCTGTATGTACCTAAGTTACCTAATCTTGAACTGTGTTTGACATTACTTTAAATCTATAACCTGTATGTACCTAAGTTACCTAATCTTAAACTGTGTTTGACATTACTTTAAATCTATAACCTGTATGTACCTAATCTTAAACTGTTACATTGCTAATCTTAGAACTAAACTACTTAATCTTAAACTGTGTTTGACATTGCTTTAAATCTATAACCTGTATGTACCTAAGTTACCTAATCTTAAACTGTGTTTGACATTACTTTAAATCTATAACCTGTATGTACCTAAGTTACCTAATCTTGAACTGTGTTTGACATTACTTTAAATCTATAACCTGTACCTAATCTTGTACCTAAATCTATTACCTAATCTTGAACTGTGTTTGACATTACTTTAAATCTATAACCTGTATGTACCTAAACTACCTAATCTTGAACTGTGTTTGACATTACTTTAAATCTATAACCTGTATGTACCTAAGTTACCTCATCTTAAACTGTGTTTGACATTACTTTAAATCTATAACCTGTAGATAAGTTACCTCATCTTGAACTGTGTTTGACATTACTTTAAATCTATAAACTGTGTTTGACCTAATCTTAAACTGTGTTTGACATTGCTTTAAATCTATAACCTGTAGATACCTAAACTACTTAATCTTAAACTGTGTTTGACATTGCTTTAAATCTATAACCTGTAGATATCTAAACTACTTCTTAAACTGTGTTTGACATTGCTTTAAATCTATAACCTGTATGTTTGACAAACTGTGTTTGACATTGCTTTAGATCTACAACGTATAGGTACCAAAGTGGCTTTATCTTGAACTGACTTACCAAAAGCTTTTCCAATCGCCATAGTTTCTACTAAGCCTAGGACTGGAACAATTATCACACCAGCCCCAATTTTCTGTCAAAAAGGAAATGACATAGCGATACCACATTAATAGAAGACATGTCTTGTTTGCATTTTAAAATTGAAACTATTCAGGAATGATCAAACATCTAGGAAGGTGCACTGCACCTCACCACTGATAAGCTCAAACTTGTGGATTATCCACATCCTGTGTTGAAAATGGCATCGGCAGTACGCTCAGTTGTAAGTTGGGTGTATGCGTTCTGTGTTCTTCACATTGGCCTTTCCGTATTCTCTAACGCTACAAATGACTACTGATAAAAGTCTTGAGTATTATCTAAGGCTACACATGACTACTGATAAAAAAGTCTTGAGTATTATCTAAGGCTACAAATGACTACTGATAAAAAAGTATTGAGTATTATCTAAGGCTACACATGACTACTGATAAAAAAGTCTTGAGTATTATCTAAGGCTACACATGACTACTGATAAAAAAAGTCTTGAGTATTATCTAAAGATACACATGACTACTGATAAAAAAGTCTTGAGTATTATCTAAGGATACACATGACTATAGTCTTGAGTATTCTCTAAGGACACAGATGACTTTTGACTATTAAGTCTTGAGTATTATGTAAGGCTATAAATGATTATTGACTGTTAAATCTTGAGTATTCTCTAAGGTCACAAATGACTATTGACTATACACTTGAGTATTCTCTAAGGTCACAAATGACTATTGACTATACTCTTGAGTATTCTCTAAGGTCACAAATGACTATTGACTATACTCTTGAGTATTCTCTAAGGTCACAAATGACTATTGACTATACTCTTGAGTATTCTCTAAGGCTGTAAATGACAATGAGCTATAGTCTATATATATATATGCAAGTAAGTCAACAAGTTATTTATCTCTCAATTGGAAATGCCTCATTACTTAAATTTCACAGGGAAAACATAATATTGCAGCATAAAGATGTATATGTAAAGAAACTATTATAGTTAATTTTTACTTTTAGAAAAAAAAAAAATGTCGTTGGTGTGTTGTCGCCACATTACAATGATCAGTTGTCAAGAGAAAGTTTTTCATTTTTCCCCCCAAAATAACAGAATTTTCCCTGTCAATATACCAAACAATCAAAGTAATGAAAAGTGCATAAAGAAAAAGATGGAATTATAGGCTGTATCTCGACACATGCACGTGACATCGGTGTCCAAACAGAAAGGCTACTGGACTGGGTATCATGAGGTCCTGAGTTTGAATCCTTGCAAAGCTAGGTCCGACTTTGTGTTCCTTGGGAAAGATACTTAAGACGCAATGTCCCCATTCCACCCAGATCCAAGATAGGTACACGCACTATCTTGGGAGTAAAACCTGCCTCAGACTAGCGGCCTGGCCAGAAGGTGATTATTGTCAAAAGTTTGGCTTCCCGCCATTCAAGCTGGGATATAGTCAGGCTTAATGGGCCATAATGGCCTTAAAGGATCTTTACTTTACTCAGGGTACGTCTGTACAGTACATGCATGACACTCTTTCTTCTTCCTCTTGACAATCACTTTTACTCAGGTACGCCTGTACAGTACATGCATGACCCTCTTTCTTCTTCCTCTTGACAATCACTTTACTCAGGTACGTCTGTACATGCATGACACTCTTTCTTCTTCCTCTTGACAATCACTTTACTCAGGTACGTCTGTACAGTACATGCATGACACTCTTTCTTCTTCCTCTTGACAATCACTTTACTCAGGTGAAATATACTATACAGATGTTGATGCATATAAACAAAACAATCTATAGCTCATTGTCTCCATGGCTCTAACAGTAAACAATCTATAGCTCATTGTCTGCATGGCTCTAACACTAAACAATCTATAGCTCATTGTCTAAATGGCTCTAACACTAAACAATCTATAGCTCATTGTCTAAATGGCTCTAACACTAAACAATCTATAGCTCATTGTCTACATGGCTCTAACAGTAAACAATCTATAGCTCATTGTCTACATGGCTCTAACACTAAACGATCTATAGCTCATTGTCTACATGGCTCTAACAGTAAACAATCTATAGCTCATTGTCTACATGGCTCTAACAGTAAACAATCTATAGCTCATTGCCTACATGGCCTTAACAGTAAACAATCTATAGCTCATTGTCTACATGATTCTAACACTAAACAATCTATAGCTCATTGTTTACATGGCTTTAACAGTAAACAATCTATAGCTCATTGTCTACATGGCTCTAACACTAAACAATCTATAGCTCCTTGTCTGCATGGCTCTAACACTAAACAATCTATAGCTCATTGTCTACATGGCTCTAACACTAAACAATGTATAGCTCATTGTCTACATGGCTCTAACAGTAAACAATCTATAGCTCATTGTCTACATGGCTCTAACAGTAAACAATCTATAGCTCATTGTCTACATGGCTCTAACAGTAAACAATCTATAGCTCATTGTCTACATGGCTCTAACAGTAAACAATCTATAGCTCATTGTCTACATGGCTCTAACAGTAAACAATCTATAGCTCATTGTCTACATGGCTCTAACAGTAAACAATCTATAGCTCATTGTCTACATGGCTTTAACAGTAAACAATATATAGCTCATCCCCTCCATGGCTCTATCACTAAACAATCTATAGCTCATTGTCTGCATGGCTCTATTACTAAACAATCTATAGCTCATTGTCTGCATGGCTTTAACAGTAAACAATATATAGCTCATTGTTTACATGACTCTAACACTAAGCAATCTATAGCTCATTGTCTACATGGCTCTAACACTAAACAATCTATAGCTCCTTGTCTGCATGGGTCTTAACACTAAACAATCTATAGCTCATTGTCTATGGCTCTAACACTAAACAATCTATAGCTCATTGTCTGCATGGCTATAACAGTAAACAATCTATAGCTCATTGTCTACATGGCTATAACAGTAAAAATCATAGCTCATTGTCTACATGGCTCTAACACTAAACAATGTTAAGCTCATTGTCTACATGGCTCTAACAGTAAACAATCTATAGCTCATTGTCTACATGGCTCTAACAGTAAACAATCTATAGCTCATTTTCTACATGGCTCTAACAGTAAACAATCTATAGCTCATCCCCTCCATGGCTCTATCACTAAACAATATATAGCTCATTGTCCACATGGCTCTAACAGTAAACAATGTATAGCTCATTGTCTACATGGCTCTAACAGTAAACAATCTATAGCTCATTGTCTACATAGCTCTAACAGTAAACAATCTATAGCTCATTGTCTACATGGCTCTAACAGTAAACAATCTATAGCTCATTGTCTACATAGCCCTAACACTACACAATCTATAGCTCATTGTCTACATGGCCCTAACACTAAACAATCTATAGCTCATTGCCTGCATGGCTCTAACACTAAACAATCTATAGCTCATTGTCTACATGGCTCTAACAGTAAACAATCTATAGCTCATTGTCTACATGGCTCTAACAGTAAACAATCTATAGCTCATCCCCTCCATGGCTCTATCACTAAACAATCTATAGCTCATTGTCTGCATGGCTCTATTACTAAACAATCTATAGCTCATTGTCTGCATGGCTTTAACAGTAAACAATATATAGCTCATTGTTTACATGACTCTAACACTAAACAATCTATAGCTTATTGTCACCCATGGCTCTAACACTAAACAATATATAGCTCATTGTCTGCATGGCTCTAACACTAAACAATCTATAGCTCATTGTTTACATGGCTCTTAGCAGTAAACAATCTATAGCTCATTGTCTACATGGCTCTAACACTAAACAATCTATAGCTCATTGTCTACATGGCTCTAATAGTAAACAACCTATAGCTCATTGTCTACATGGCTCTAACACTAAACAATCTATAGCTCATTGTTTACATGGCTCTTAGCAGTAAACAATCTATAGCTCATTGTCTACATGGCTCTAACACTAAACAATCTATAGCTCATTGTCTACATGGCTCTAATAGTAAACAACCTATAGCTCATTGTCTGCATGGCTCTAACAGTAAACAATCTATAGCTCATTGTCTACATGGATCTAACACTAAACAATCTATAGCTCATTGCCTATATGGCTCTAACAGTAAACAAACTATAACTCATTGTTTACATGGCTCTAACACTAAACAATGTATAGCTCATTGCCTGCATGGCCCTAACACTAAACAATCTATAGCTCATTGCCTGCACATGGCCCTAACACTAAACAATCTATAGCTCATTGCCTGCATGGCCCTAACACTAAACAATCTATAGCTTATTGCCTGCATGGCTCTAACACTAAACAATATATAGCCTTGTCATGATTCTAACACTAAACAATCTATAGCTCATTGCCAGCATGGCTCTAAGACAACAGTGAATTATTACCGTGAATATTTCTTTTGATGTAAATGTTACATTTGTCTGTGGGTTAAAAACATCAAACTTTGGCACCAGAAGGATGGCATTCCAGCAGTAATGTTGCCAGTCAGGGTAAGTTTGTCCCCGTAGTCGTATTTCTCCATAATGACAGCACAACCAGCTGCACCTACCACAATAATAGCATTGGCACCTGGTTGAACAAGAGAAAACAAATGATGGCATGATGACCAGAAAACCAGCTATACCTACACAATAATAGCATTGGCACTTGGTTGAACAAAGAGAAAACAAATGTCATGATGACAGAAAACCAGCTATACACCTACCACAATAATAGCGAGGCGCTTGGTTGAACATTGATGACACCTACCTACAAATAATAGCATTAGCACTTGGTTGAACAAGAAAACAAATGTCATGATGACAGAAAACCAGCTATACACCTAACAAAGAGAAAAACACAATAATAGCATTGGCACTTGGTTGAACAAAGAGAAAACAAATGATGGCATGATGACAGAAAACCAGCTATACACCTACAATAATAGTCCCCCCAAAAAACCCAAAAACAAAAACACCCCAAACTTTTTAGAGGTCTTTTAAACAACAACAACAAAATTTAAAACCTAAGTTCCTTCCTTTATCACTAAGATTCTTTAGTCGTACACAAATTGTCATCAAACCGACATTTAAAAAAAAGGACAAAAGAAAACAAGAAGTGTGAAACAAAGTAACAAAAACAAACAAATAAACAAACAAACAAAGAATATTCTAAAGCCAAACTGAAAATTTCTTTACCAGTGCCACAAAGCCAGAGAAATTTGCGGAAAATGAGAATCGGTATGGAAACCTGATGGCTGGGGTCCTCTTCGTCTGCCCATTTGATTTGTCTCAGCTTCTTCAAAAGTATGACAGCAACGAGACTGATCAGACCCAAACCCATGTCCCAAAGACTGGAAAGAAAAGACAGAAGGAAAGAAAACATTAAACAAGTAGAGATCTATGAAAGATTTAGGCAATGTAGCTGTAGCCTTTCAACACTAGGAGAGTTATTACATCTGCACAAACAAAAGTAAGATTATAAATTAAAAGTGTAATACTCAAAATTATTTGATTTTTAAAATTTTTGGCTACTTAAGTATAACTTTATGACATGTATAAGATGTCTGAATAGTATTACAAAATATGCAGTAGATTCTGAGATATTGCATAACCAACTTTGTTCTTTTCTCTGTTACAATCATTTGTTCGCGATTTTAAAGTTGATTTTCTCTGTTACCTGGAAGTTGACTTTCTCTGTTACGTGGATTTGGCAAAGAAAAAAGTAACGTTCTCTCAGCAAAAGAGAAAGGTAAACAAGAAAAGAAATCAAAACAAAAAGGCAATAAAATGCAACTGGACGTACTTTGTTTCTGGAATCTTCTGAAAAGTTTCATACACCATATGAAGAAACTCTCGACTAATATCATTTAATCCCAGGACATTCTGTGAAATGAAGATCAATGTTATAGGTTAAGGAAACGCCTAATAGGAGAAAGACATGAAAAGGGCAGTTCAATAAAGAAAGGAAAAAAAAAAAAAACCCAAAACAGATTGAGATGCTAAATATTACTTTCTTATTACCTTAAAAGTTAATATCCTGAAACTTTTTAAAACTTCCTGATTCTCCCATTGTCACTTGAAATTCTTTAATTCCCTTTTCCAAGATTTTAAAATATATTCATAAGCCCTACCTTTAATTGGCCGAATGCGATGGTGATTGCAGCGGCTGATGTGAAGGCATTAATCACCGGGAAGGATATGAAATTGACTAAAATTCCTGTCAACAAACCAAATTCATAAAATGTTTTGTTACGGTATATACAGGACAGGGTGTTATAGTTAAAGTCTCCTAATATTATTGTGTTTTAAGAAATGAAATGTAAACATCCAATATAGTAGTAAATGTTCAAAATGAATGCACATTGTTTAAAATATGAAACACACTACTAAGTACAGTAGTGACTGCCTAAATGCACGGTGCTTGGGAAGCAGAGAAAATGGGCATATAGATGAAATGGGCATTTAGATGAAATGGGCATTTAGATGAAATGGACATTTAGATGAAATGGGCATTTAGATGAAATGGGCATTTAGATGAAATGGTCATTTAGGCAAAAGTAGGTCAGGGGCAATACTTTTGGGGGTAGGGAGGGGGAGGAAGGATGATCGCGAGGGGGTGGGGATCACCAAGGAGTTTATCCAGTATGGTGCAGAAAATCAACATTTAAGAAAAATGTAATGCGAGAAATAAGGACACCTGCAAACCATTTAGTTCTTAAGCACTGAGACAGTGAGCGCGCAGGCGAATTGACCATTGCTCATCCCGAAGACCCGAAGATACAATGGGTAAAGCCAATGCAAGACAGGGTGCAATAAAACTGTTCCCACCTTGTTTCTCGATCGCGATGCATGCCCGGTCTATTAAAAACGTCAGATGATTGCATGCAAACGACGACATCAAGAAAGAGCCGTGGGCAGATTCTGAAAGACTTCAATTCTAATTGCCTAGTGATAAACCAGTGATCCAATGGGACAAAGGCTGTGCTGTACAGTGGGTGGAGTCCAAAAGGCTATTCAATTCCAATTGCCCAGTGACAAACCAGTGATCCAATGGGACAAAGGCTGTGCTGGACAGTGGGTGGAGTTATGAAGAGAAGACTGGTCATCTTTTATTACATTACAGTGGATAGGTAATGAAGGGAGGTTACAATGCATGGCACATTGTTACAATGCATGGCACATTGTTACAATGCATGGCACATTGTTACAATGCATGGCACATTGTTGACAGGCATAAAAGCCCTATTAGCGAGGGATTACATTATGCATGATAAAAAAAAAAGTTTAATCAATTACAGATGTATTTTAAGATAATTTGGAGAAAAAATACCTGGAATTGCCGTTGAGACCGGGCATTTAGGCGAAAATCTTGGTTTTGAAACGGGCATTTAAAGGGGCAATTTATATAGAAAAAAATTGGTTCCACTCAGATTGCGTAACCCTGTCTGTTATTGCTTGTTATAATGGATTACTTTCAAATATTACACCTGACCCCTGTCTGTTATTGCTTGTTATAATGGATTACTTTCAAATATTACACCTAACCCTGTCTGTTATTGCTTGTTATAATGGATTACTTTTAAAATATTACCTAAATATTACACCTAACCCCTGTCTGTTATTGCTTGTTATAATGGATTACTTTCAAATATTACATCTAAACCCTGTCTGTTATTGCTTGTTATAATGGATTACTTTCAAATATTACATTAAACCTGGTCTGTTATTGCTTGTTATAATGGATTACTTTCAAATATTACATCTAACCCCTGTCTGTTATTGCTTGTTATAATGGATTACTTTCAAATATTACATCTAACCCCTGTCTGTTATTACTTTCAAATATTACACCTAACCCCTGTGTTGTTATAATGGATTACTTTCAAATATTACATCTAACCCCTGTCTGTTATTGCTTGTTATAATGGATTACTTTCAAATATTACATCTAACCCCTGTCTGTTATTGCTTGTTATAATGGATTACTTTCAAATATTACATCTAACCCCTGTCTGTTATTGCTTGTTATAATGGATTACTTTCAAATATTACATCTAACCCCTGTCTGTTATTGCTTGTTATAATGGATTACTTTCAAATATTACATCTAACCCCTGTCTGTTATTGCTTGTTATAATGGATTACTTTCAAATATTACATCTAACCTTGTCTGTTATTGCTTGTTATAATGGATTACTTTCAAATATTACATCTAACCTTGTCTGTTATTGCTTGTTATAATGGATTACTTTCAAATATTACATCTAACCTTGTCTGTTATTGCTTGTTATAATGGATTACTTTCAAATATTACACCTAACCCCTGTCTGTTATTGCTTGTTATAATGGATTACTTTCAAATATTACACCTAACCCCTGTCTGTTATTGCTTGTTATAATGGATTACTTTCAAATATTACATCTAACCTTGCCTGTTATTGCTTGAACATCCCTTGTATGCAAATATTTCAGGTTTATCAACTGAATAATTATACTTTTGGGGAGAAGGGAGAAAACACATTATTTGCATTACTTGTGTGTTTACACAATGGAAGATAAAAGCGAGAAGAAAAAATTTACCTAGTTTCAAAATGCCCAACACAAGCTGGACAATCCCTGACATCAACGTAAGAATGATGGCAACGGTGGCGTCGTTTTCAACGGGAGATCCGCCAAATGTGGCTGTCATGAGAGACATGATAGCGGTTGGGCCCAGGGTAATATCCTTGGATGTGCCCATGAAGCAGTAGACAAAGCAACCCATGAAGGCTGAGTAGAGGCCATACTGTGTTCAAAACAAGAAAAAATGAGTCCATATATAGATAGGTCTAGCTAAGCGTCAAATTTGGAGACAAGAGTAGTGCATATATAGATAGGTCTAGCTAAGCGTCAAATTTGGAGACAATCAATAATGAGGAGGAGCAGAAAAAGGGAGACACAGAAAGATATAAGGAGGCAACATCACAGAGTGGACAGGGAAGATGTACTTCAAAATCCGGACCCTAGCCCGAGACCGAGAAAAGTGGAAGGTACTGGTATGACAGTCTCTTGTGGCACACCCCCACGGCCCTGGAGGATTACAGGATACATAATGATGATGTTGAAAGAATGAGAAGACAGGGATGAATTGTGATGTCAGCAGGGGGTGTGTTAGGGAAATGGCAGGTTGGACGAAGAGGTCTAATGCAGAGGTGTTGTAGCTGAACCGTAGTGTTGTGAGCTGGTTACCACAAAGACACTGGTTCAAGCCCCATGGCTGGCACAGGTGGGTTTTATTCACAACATTGTACTCTTAGGAAAGGTACATCACTCTACCTTCCTCACTTGACTCAGGCGTGAATGAGTAGCCGGCTATAGGTAGAGAAAGATCTTGTCAGAGTGTTAGTACTAAAGGCCTAACAGGCTTGTGTACTGCATGCTCCCAGGAGTTGAGAAGGACTTTGAAGGCAATGGCCTGCTGCGGGTAAATGATGTACAGTCGGTGAGCCTGCACTTGTGCGGGGATATGGACTACAAATCCATCCATTGTTATTTTTTCTGAAAAACCTGTCCCCCAATCAGTCCTGAACATGAATAATAAATCTAACACAGGCTACACTTTGTTGTGGTAAAAATCTCCCTTTCTGTCTGTCAACATGATGAGGTAGGGAGGAAGGGGAAATAGGGATGGTGAGTGCGCTTATTAACACCAAAACTGCTACCCTGCCTGACTCCATGTGTTGTAGGCTGTCCGGTCGCCCTGCTTGCCCGGTATTGACTCCAGACAGTGACATTGCCTGGACAGTTATAATATAATTTTGGATCTGAATTTTGAGGATATTACAACTGCACTACCAATTCCTGTTCTTCTTTCCTTCTTGACTAAAGACTTCATCCTGTCTGAAGCTGATTCGTTCACTTTATTATCCACGAAACGATGCCCACGTTACAATCCTAACAATTACGTTGTTACATCTACACCATGTAAAACAGCTAACAATTACGTTGTTACATCTATACCATGTCAAACACATAACAATTACGTTGTTACATCTACACGATGTCTAACAGCTAACAATTACGTTGTTACATCTACACCATGTCAAACACATAACAATTACGTTGTTACATCTACACCATGTCAAACACATAACAATTACGTTGTTACATCTACACCATGTCAAACACATAACAATTACATTGTTACGTCTACACCATGTCAAACACATAAAATTACGTTGTTACATCTACACCATGTCAAACACATAACAATTACGTTGTTACATCGATACCATGTCAAACACATAACAATTACGTTGTTACATGTACACCATGTCAAACACATAACAATTACGTTGTTACATCTACACCATGTCAAACACATAACAATTCACGTTGTTACATCTACACCATGTCAAACACATAACAATTACGTTGTTACATCTATACCATGTCAAACACGTTGTTACATCAATTACGTTGTTACATCTACACCATGTCAAACACATAACAATTACGTTGTTACATCTACACCATCTCAAAAACATAACAACTACGTTGTTACATCTACACCATGTCAAACACATAACAATTACGTTGTTACATCTACACCATGTCAAACACATAACAATTACGTTGTTACATCTACACCATGTCAAACACATAACAATTACGTTGTTACATCTACACCATGTCAAACACATAACAATTACGTTGTTACATCTACACCATGTCAAACACATAACAATTACGTTGTTACATCTACACCATGTCAAACACATAACAATTACGTTGTTACATCTATACCATGTCAAACACATAACAATTACGTTGTTACATCTACACCATGTCAAACACATAACAATTACGTTGTTACATCGATACCATGTCAAACAGCTAACAATTACGTTTGTTACATCTACACCATGTCAAAGACATAATAATTACGTTATTACATCTACACCATGTCAAACAGCTAACAATTACGTTGTTACATCTATACCATGTCAAACACAATTATAACAATTACATTATAACATCTACACCATGTCAAACACATAACAATTACGTTGTTACATCTATACCATGTCAAACACATAACAATTACGTTGGTACATCTACACCATGTCAAACACATAACAATTACGTTGTTACATCAATACCATGTCAAACACATAACAATTACGTTGTTACATCTACACCATGTCAAACACATAACAATTACGTTGTTCGATGTTACATCTATACCATGTCAAACAGCTAACAATTACGTTGTTACATCTACACCATGTCAAACAGCTAACAATTACGTTGTTACATCTATACCATGTCAAACACATAACAATTACGTTGTTACATCTACACCATGTCAAACACATAACAATTACGTTGTTACATCTATACCATGTCAAACACATAACAATTACGTTGTTACATCTACACCATGTCAAACACATAACAATTACGTTGTTACATCTATACCATGTCAAACAGCATAACAATTACGTTGTTACATCTATACCATGTCAAACACATAACAATTACGTTGTTACATCTACACCATGTCAAACACATAACAATTACGTTGTTACATCTATACCATGTCAAACACATAACAATTACGTTGTTATATGTCAATCTACACTATGTCAAACACATAACAATTACGTTGTTACATCTACACCATGTCAAACACATAACAATTACGTTGTTACATCTATACCATGTCAAACACATAACAATTACGTTGTTACATCTACACCATGTCAAACAGCTAACAATTACGTTGTTACATCTATACCATGTCAAACACATAACAATTACGTTGTTACATCTACACCATGTCAAACAGCTAACAATTACGTTGTTACATCTATACCATGTCAAACACATAACAATTACGTTGTTACATCTACACCATGTCAAACACATAACAATTACGTTGTTACATCGATACCATGTCAAACACATGACAATTACGTTGTTACATCTATACCATGTCAAACACATAACAATTACGTTGTTATATCTATACCATGTCAAACACATAACAATTACGTTGTTACATCTACACCATGTCAAACAGCATAACAATTACGTTGTTACATCTACCCACCATGTCAAACAGCTAACAATTACGTTGTTACATCTATACCATGTCAAACACATAACAATTACGTTGTTACATCTACACCATGTCAAACAGCTAACAATTACGTTGTTACATCTACACCATGTCAAGCACATAACAATTACGTTGTTACATCTACACCATGTCAAACACATAACAATTACGTTGTTACATCTATACCATGTCAAACAGCTAACAATTACGTTGTTACATCTACACCATGTCAAACACATAACAATTACGTTGTTACATCTATACCATGTCAAACACATAACAATTACGTTGTTACATCTATACCATGTCAAACACATAACAATTACGTTGTTACATCTACACCATGTCAAACAACATAATAATTACGTTGTTACATCTACACCATGTCAAACACATAACAATTACGTTGTTACATTTACACCATGTCAAACACATAACAATTACGTTGTTACATCTACACCATGTCAAAAACATAACAATTACGTTGTTACATCTACACCATGTCAAACACATAACAATTACGTTGTTACATCAACACCATGTCAAACACATAACAATTACGTTGTTTCATCTACACCATGTCAAAAAACACATAACAATTACGTTGTTACATCTATACAATTACATCTACACCATCAAAACAGAGAACAGCTAATCAATTACGTTGTTACATCTACACCATGTCAAACAGAGAACTCATATTTTTCTTGTTACATCCCATACGTTGTTACATCTACACCATGTCAAACACATAACTCTATTGTTTCTACATGTCCTACAATCGTTGTTACATCTACACCATGTCAAACACATTTTTCTAATCAATTACGTTGTTACATCTACACCATGTCAAAAACTCTATAATCAATTACGTTGTTACATCTACAACATGTCAAAAACTCTATTTTTCTAATCAATTACGTTGTTACATCTACACCATGTCAAACAGAGAACTCTATTTTTCTAATCAAACTAAAATTACGTTGTTACATCTACACCATGTCAAACAGATAACTCTAACCATTTGACAATTACGTTGTTTCATCTACACCATGTCAAACAGAGAATCTCTATTTTCACATCCTAGAAATTACGTTGTTACATCTACACCATGTCAAACAGAGAACTCTATTTTTCTACATCCTAGAAATTACGTTGTTACATCTACACCATGTCAAACAGAGAACTCTATTTTTCTACATCCTAGAAATTACGTTGTTACATCTACACTATGTCAAACAGAGAACTCTATTTTTCTACATCCTAAAATTACGTTGTTACATCTACACCATGTCAAACAGATAACTCTATTTTTCTACATCCAAACAAATTACGTTGTTACATCTACACCATGTCAAACAGAGAACTTATTTTTCTACATCCTAGAAATTACGTTGTTACATCTACACCATGTCAAACACAGAACTCTACGTTGTTACATCTACATCCATGTCAAAATAACAATTACGTTGTTACATCGTGTCAAAAACATAACAATTACGTCTTACACCATGTCAAACACATAAAAATTACGTTGTTACATCTACATCAAACTAAAATTACGTTGTTACATCTACACCATGTCAAACACATAACAATTATTTTTCTACATGTCAAACACATAACAATTTACGTTGTTACGTTACATCTACACCATGTCAAACATAAGAACTCTATTTTTCTACATCCTAGAAATTACGTTGTTACATCTACACCATGTCAAACAGAGTTGTTAACATTTTTCTACATCTAGAAATTACGTTGTTACATCTACACCATGTCAAACAGAGAACTCTATTTTTCTACATCCTAGAAATTACGTTGTTACATCTACACCATGTCAAACAGAGAACTCTATTTTTCTAATCAAACAACATCCTAGAATTTACGTTGTTACATCTACACCATGTCAAACAGAGAACTCTACATAAATTACGTTTTTCTACATCAAACTAGAAAGAATTTACGTTGTTACATCTACACCATGTCAAACAGAGAACTCTATTTTTCTACATCCTAGAAATTTTTTACTCTACATCAAACTAGAAATTACGTTGTTACATCTACACCATGTCAAACAGAGAACTCTATAACAATTAAACAGTTATTTTTCTACATCCTAGAAATTACACTACACCATGTCAAACACATAACAATTACGTTGTTACATCTACACCATGTCAAACACATAACAATTACGTTGTTACATCTACACCATGTCAAACACATAACAATTACGTTGTTACATCTACACCATGTCAAACACATAACAATTACGTTGTTACATCTACACCATGTCAAACACATAACAATTACGTTGTTACATCTACACCATGTCAAACACATAACAATTACATTGTTACATCTACACCATGTCAAACACATAAAAATTACGTTGTTACATCTACACCATGTCAAACACATAACAATTACGTTGTTACATCTACACCATGTCAAACACATAACAATTGCGTTACGTCTACATCAAACACATAATAAATTAACTACACCATGTCAAACACATAACAATTATGTTGTTACATCGATACCATGTCAAACACATAACAATTACGTTGTTACATCTACACCATGTCAAACACATAATAATTACGTTGTTACATCTACACCATGTCAAACACATAATAATTACGTTGTTACATCGATACCATGTCAAACACATAACAATTACGTTGTTACATCTACACCATGTCAAACAGCTAACAATTACGTTGTTACATCTACACCATGTCAAACACATAACAATTACGTTGTTACATCTACACCATGTCAAACACATAACAATTACGTTGTTACATCTATACCATGTCAAACACATAACAATTACGTTGTTACATCTATACTATGTCAAACACATAACAATTACGTTGTTACATCTACACCATGTCAAACACATAACAATTACGTTGTTACATCTACACCATGTCAAACAGAGAACTCTATTTTTCTAAAGGATTGAAAGTAAAAGATTGATTGCCTAGTATAATACACACTCAATATATTTCTTATAAAGAGATATCAAAACATACGCCAGCTTCTATCTCATGTGGGTTTTATTTTAACCTCCGTAAAATAGACAAAGCCAAAGACTCTTATTTTCATGTGACGTCACTTCTGGGCAGTCGCCAATTATTCTAGTAGCAACAAGCTCCGCCGAGAAGTAAAACAGTGATTCATGAAAGGTAACAGTGGCAAATCACATTGCACACCTTTGGTCCGCGTGAATGGAGAGTGTGCCCTTCAGTTAATAGAAAGAAACCATGTTCAGTGTTGACCAATCAGGGGCGGGGGGGCATTGTGTACATCAAACGTCACATGTGTCAAATTAAATCTCCACCTCTTTTGCCCATAGGAATGAAGACCGTGAGGGGTGGATAGCACAGGGCAAAGTTGAAGCTTTCATCTGGC
>JAXRKP010000184.1:160000-167500 GCA_037039925.1 Doris montereyensis
GTCAGTAGTTAGATAAGATAAACATAAATATGGATTTATAGTCAGTATCGCCGCACAAGTGCAGGCTCACCGACTCACGTCATGTATCGCCAACCAGGCAATCTCTTCTCTGTCAACTTCTTCTCTGTCAATCTCTTCTCTGTCAATCTCTTCTCTGTCAATCTCTTCTCTGTCAACTTCTTCTCTGTCAATCTCTTCTCTGTCAACTTCTTCTCTGTCAACTTTTCTCTGTCAACTTCTTCTCTGTCAACCTCTTCTCTGTCAACCTCTTTTCTGTCAACCTCTTCTCTGTCAACCTCTTTTCTGCCAACATCTTCTGTCAACATCTTCTCTGTCAACATCTTCTGTTAACCTCTTCTCTGCCAACATCTTCTCTGTCAATCTTTTCAACCTCTTCTCTGTAACCTCTTTTTGTCAACCTCTTCTCTGCCAACCTCTTCTCTGTCAACCTCTTCTCTGTCAACCTCTTCTCTGTCAACATCTTCTCTGCCAACCTCTTCTCTGTCAACCTCTTCTCTGTCAACCTCTTCTCTCTTCTCTGTCAACCTCTTCTCTGTCAACCTCTTCTCTGTCAACCTCTTCTCTGTCAACCTCTTCTGTCAACCTCTTCTCTGTCAACCTCTTCTTCTGTTTACCTCTTCTTCTCTGTCTACCTCTTCTCTGTCAACTTTCTTGTTTACCTCTTCTCTGTCTACCTCTTCTCTGTCAACTTCTTCTCCGCCAACCATCTTCTCTGTCAATCTCTTATCTGTCACACTCTTGTCTGTCAATCTATTGTCTGTCAACTTATTGTGTGTCATCCTCTTCTCTGTCAACCTCTTCTCTGTCAACCATTTCTCTGTCAACCTGTTCTTTGTTAACCTCTTCTCTCTCAACCTCTTCTCTGTCCATCTTCTCTGTCTATCTTCTCTGTCTATCTTCTCTGTCATCTTCTTGTCTGTCAACCTCTTATCTGTCAACCTTGTCTGTCAATCTCTGTCAACCTCTTGTCTGTCAACCTCTTCTCTGTCAATCTCGTCTCTGTCAACCTTTTCTCTATTAAACTCTTCTCTGTTGAACTCTTCTCTGTGAACCTCTTCTATGTAAACATCTTCTCCGTCAACCACTTCTCTGTCAAGGTCTTCTCTGTAAACCTCTTATCTGTAACCTTCTTCTCTGTAATTTTTTCTCTGTCAACCTCTTCTCTGAATTTTTTCTCTGTCAACCTCTTCTCTGTCAAACCTTTTCTCTGTCAATCTCTTCTCTATCAACCTCTTGTCTGTCAACCTCTTCTGTAAACTTCTTCTCTGTCAACCTCTTATCTGTAACCTTCTTCTCTGTAAATTTTTTCTCTGTCAATCTTCTCTGTCAAACCTCTTCTCTGTCAATCTCTTCTCTATCAACCTCTTGTCTGTCAACCTCTTCTCTGTCAAACTTCTTCTCTGTCAAATTTTTCTTCTGTCTGTCAACCTCTTCTCTGTCAACCTCGTCTCTGTCAATCTCTTCTATCAACCTCTTGTCTGTCAACCTCTTCTCTGTAAACTTCTTCTCTGTCAACCTCTTCTCTGTCAACCTCTTCTCTGTAAACTTCTTCGCTGTCAACCTCTTCTCTGTAATCTTTTTCTCTGTCAACCTCTTCTCTGTAAACTTCTTCTCTGTCAACCTCTTTTCTGTCAACCTCTTCTCTGTTTGTCCCCTTCTCTAACTTCTTCTCTGTCAATCTCTTCTCTGTCAATCTCTTCTCTGTCAATCTCTTCTCTGTCAATCTCTTCTCTGTTAATCTCTTCTTTGTCAATCTTTTCTCTGTCAATCTCCTCTCTGCCAACTTCTTCTTTGTCAACCTCTTCTCTGTCTATCGTCTCCGTCCATCTTATATGTCAACTTCTTCTCTGTCCATCTTCTCTGTCAACCTCTTCTCTGTCCATCTTCTCTGTCAACCTCTTCTCCATCCATCTTCTCTGTCAACCTCTTCTCTGTCCATCTTCTCTGTCAACCTCTTCTCTGTCCATCTTTTCTGTCAACCTCTTCTCTGTCCATTTTCTCTGTCAACCTCTTCTCTGTCAATCTTCTCTGTCTACCTCTTGTCTGTCAACCTCTTCTCTGTCCATCTTCTCTGTCAACCTCTTCTCTGTCCATCTTCTCTGTCAACCTCTTCTCTGTCCATCTTCTCTGTGAGCCTCTTCTCTGTCCATCTTCTCTGTCAAACTCTTCTCTGTCCATCTTCGATGTCCATCTTCTCTGTCTACGTCTTGTCTGTCAACGTCTTCTTTGTCCATCTTTTCTGTCAACCTCTTCTCTGTCAACCTCTTCTCGGTACATCTTTTCTGTCTACCTCTTCTCTGTCAACCTCTTCTCTGTCCATCTTTTCTGTCAACCTCTGCTCTGTCCCTGTTTTCTGTCAACCTCTTATCTGTCCATCTTCTCTGTCCATCTTTTCTGTCAACCTCTTCTCTGTCCATCTTCTCTGTGAGCCTCTTCTCTGTCCATCTTCTCTGTCAACCTCTTCTCTGTCCATCTTCTCTGTCTACCTCTTGTCTGTCAACGTCTTCTCTGTCCATCTTCTCTGTCCATCTTCTCTGTCCATCTTCTCTGTCTATCTTCTTTGTCTACCTCTTGTCTGTCAACGTCTTCTCTGTCCATCTTCTCTGTCAACCTCTTCTCTATCCATCTTCTCTGTCCATCTTCTCTGTCCATCTTTTCTGTCAACCTCTTCTCTGTCCATCTTCTCTGTCCATCTTTTCTGTTCATCTTTTCTGTTCATCTTCTCTGTCCATCTTCTCTGTCTACCTCTTGTCTGTCAACGTCTTCTCTGTCCATCTTTTCTGTCAACCTCTTTCTCTGTCCATCTTTTCTGTCCATCTTCTCTGTCTACCTCTTGTCTGTCAACGTCTTCTCTGTCCATCTTTCCTGTCAACCTTTTCTCTGTCCATCTTTTCTGTCCATCTTCTCTGTACATCTTCTCTTTTCCATCTTTTCTGTCAACCTCTTCTCTGTCGATCTTCTCTGTCCATCTTCACTGTCCATCTTCTCTGTCCATCTTTTCTGTTCATCTTCTCTGTCCATCTTTTTTGTCCATCTTTTCTGTCTACCTCTTGTCTGTTCAACTTCTCTGTCCATCTTCTGTTTACCTCTTGTCTGTCAACGTCTTCTCTGTCAACGTATTCTCTGTCCATCTTCTCTGTCAACCTCTTCTCTGTCCATCTTCTCTGTCCATCTTTTCTGTCAACCTCTTCTCTGTCCATCTTCTCTGTCCATCTTCTCTGTCCATCTTTTCTGTTCATCTTCTCTGTCCATCTTCTCTGTCCATCTTTTCTGTCAACATCTTGTCTGTTCAACTTCTCTGTCCATCTTCTCTGTTTACCTCTTTGTCTGTCAACGTCTTCTCTGTCAACGTATTCTCTGTCCATCTTCTCTGTCAACCTCTTCTCTGTCCATCTTCTCTGTCCATCTTTTCTGTCCATCTTTTCTGTCCATCTTTTCTGTCGATCTTCTCTGTCCATCTTCTCTGTCCATCTTCTCTGTCTACCTCTTGTCTGTCAACGTCTTCTCTGTCGATCTTTTCTGTCAACCTCTTCTCTGTCCATCTTCTCTGTCCATCTTCTCTGTCCATCTTTTCTGTCAACCTCTTCTCTGTCGATCTTCTCTGTCCATCTTCACTGTCCATCTTCTCTGTCCATCTTTTCTGTTCATCTTCTCTGTCCATCTTTTTGTCCATCTTTTCTGTCCATCTTTTCTGTCCATCTTCTCTGTCCATCTTCTCTGTCCATCTTTTCTGTCAACATCATGTCTGCTCAACTTCTCTGTCCATCTTCTCTGTTTACCTCTTGTCTGTCAACGTCTTCTCTGTCAACGTCTTCTCTGTCAACCTCTTGTCTGTCAACCTCTTGTCTGTCAACCTCTTCTCTGTGAACTTCTTCTCTGTTAACTTCTTCTCTGTCAACCTCTTCTCTGTTTACCTCTTCTCTGTCTACCTCTTCTCTGTCAACCTTCTTCTCTGCCAACCTCTTCTCTGTCAATCTATTATCTGTCACACTCTTGTCCGCCAACCTCTTCTCTGTCAACCTTTTCTCTGTCCATCGTCTCTATCAACCTCTTCTCTGTCAATATCTTCTCTGTCAACCTCTTCTCTGTCAACATCTCATCTGTCAACCTCTTCTCTGTCAACATCTTTTCTGTCAACCTCTTCTCTGTCAACATCTCATCTGTCAACCTCTTCTCTGTAAACATCTTCTCTGTCAACCTCTCCTCTGTCAACATCTTCTTTGTCAACATCTTCTCTGTCAACCTCTTCTTTTCAACATCTTCTCTGTCAACCTCTTCTCTGTCAACCTCTTGTCTGTCAACCTCTTCTCTGTGAACTTCCTCTCTGTGAACTTCTTCTCTGTCAACCTCTTCTCTATCTACCTCTTCTCTGTCTACCTCTTCTCTGTCAACCTTCTTCTCTGCCAACCTCTTCTCTGTCAATCTCTTATCTGTCACACTCTTGTCTGTCAACCTCTTGTCTGTCAATCTCTTGTCTGTCAACTTCTTGTGTGTCAACCTCTTCTCTATCAACCTCTTCTCTGTCAACCTCTTCTCTGTTAACCTCTTCTCTGTCAAACTTTTCTCTGTCCATCGTCTCTGTCAACCTCTTCTCTGTCAACATCTTCTCTGTCAACCTCTTCTCTGTCAACCTCTTCTCTATCAACATCTTCTCTGTTAACCTCTTCTCTGTCAACCTCTTCTCTGCCAACATCTTCTCTGTCAACATCTTCTCTGTCAACCTATTCTCTGTCAACATCTTCTCTGTCAACCTATTCTCTGTCAACATCTTCTCTGTCAACCTATTCTCTGTCAACATCTTCTCTGTCAACCTATTCTCTGTCAACATCTTCTGTCAACCTCTTCTCTGTCAACCTCTTCTCTGCCAACCTATTTTCTGTCAACCTCTTCTGTGTCAAAAATTTTCTGTCAACGTCTTCTCTGTTAACCTCTTCTCTGTCAACCTCTTCTCTGTTCATCGTGTTTGTCCATCTTTTCTGTCAACCTCTTCTGTCAACTTCTTCTCTGTCCCTCGTGTCTGTCCATCTTTTCTGTCAACCTCTTCTCTGTCCATCGTGTCTGTCCATCTTTTCTGTCAACCTCTTCTCTGTCCATCGTGTCTGTCCATCTTTTGTCAACCTCTTCTCTGTCCATCGTGTCTGTCCATCTTTTCTGTCAACCTCTTCTCTGTCCATCGTCTCTGTCCATCTTCTATGTCCATCTTCTATGTCCATGTTCTCTGTTAACCTCTTCTCTGTCCATCTTCTATGTCCATCTCCTATGTCCATCTTCTATGTCCATGTTCTCTGTCAACCTCTTCTCTGTTCATCTTCTCTGTTCATCGTGTCTGTCCATGTTCTCTGTCAACCTCTTCTCTGTTCATCGTCTCTGTCCATGTTCTCTGTCAACCTCTTCTCTGTTCATTTTCTCTGTTCATCTTCTCTGTTCATCTTCTCTGTTCATCGTCTCTGTCCATGTTCTCTTTCAACCTCTTCTCTGTTCATCGTGTCTGTCCATCTTCTTTGTCAACCTCTTGGAGCTGCGCCATGCAGAGTCTTTTTAAATTCATTTATCCTTCGAATCCCGCCGACGGTTGAAAGATGTCCTCGAGTGTGTTTCGAGCAATAGCTACCCCCCCACCTGGTTCATGTAGATGAATCGTCACCTCCTTCCATCGGAGACAGACACTAAAAATGTGGTCCGTGTGCAGATTACAAAACTCTGTGCACATGGTTCTTTACAGGGCAGTCCGGGCAAAATTCAAAATCCTACCAAGACCCCGAGATCACCTTAGATGTGGATGTGGGTAAATCAAATCAAATTCTGAATGTCGCCATAGGGCATAGTGTTTTCATAACCGATTTCACTTCTACCAGGTGTGAATAGATCAGGCAACCCGTGTACTGCCATGTCGACAGGGAGGCCATGAAACTTCTGCCTAGAGTGGGAATCGAACTCAGCTCTCCTGGGTGGTAGTCAGGCATACAGACTGAACCACTGACGACTCTCCTGGGTGGTAGTCAGGCATACAGACTGAACCACTGACGACTCTCCTGGGTGGTAGTCAGGCATACAGACTGAACCACTGACGACTCTCCTGGAAAGATACTCACGCCCTTGCTGGTATTTAAATGAATGTATCATTTCAACATTTATATTTACGGTTTTAAATTACTCACATGGGATTTGTGGCTATAGAAGTCTGGCCTGTACTATATTCACCACTTTAAATAAGTTACAAGAGATTAGTGGCTATGGATCTTTATGCTCATTTCCTTATCATCTTTCCCATTATTGTTCAATCCCATATAGAATATCATCGTTTCTGTTTGTTTTTTGCTTTGGACTATGACTCATGGCGGCGTGAGTTTGACGTCAACATTCACTCACCTGTATTTGGGTAACCATTTGACGATGGGAAACTTGTTCAGGACGTTCTGCAAGGTGAAGGTGCTACGGCAGCAGTCCTTGACCTGGCCACTGAAGTCAATGGCCGCCATGCTGTCGCTGTCTGTGTCTTCATCCTCGTGTTGTGTCCGTTTTCGGGCGGCTGAGGACAGAAAGGTCAAATTAGAACTCCACGGGTCAACGGCGAGGTTTGGTGTTGATTATACAATGGAGGAATGGAGGAGAATGTGTTGATTACACAATGGAGGAATGTGTTGATTACACAATGGAGGAATGTGTTGATTACACAATGGAGGAATGTGTTGATTACACAATGGAGGAATGTGTTGATTACACAATGAGGAATGGAGGAATGATTGATTACACAATGGAGGAATGTGTTGATTACACAATGGAGGAATGTGTTGATTACACAATGGAGGAATGTGTTGATTACACAATGGAGGAATGTGTTGATTACACAATGGAGGAATGTGTTGATTACACAATGGAGGAATGTGTTGATTACACAATGGAGGAATGTGTTGATTACACAATGGAGGAACGTGTTGATTACAATGGAGGAACGTGTTGATTACACAATGGAGGAATGTGTTGATTACACAATGGAGGAATGTGTTGATTATTACACAATGGAGGAATGTGTTGAGTTGATTACAATGGAGGAATGTGTTGATTGATTATACAATGGAGGAATGTGTTGAGTTGATTACACAATGGAGGAATGTGTTGAGTTGATTACACAATGGAGGAATGTTGAGTTGATTATACAATGGAGGAATGTGTTGATTATACAATGGAGGAATGTGTTGATTATACAATGGAGGAATGTGTTGATTATACAATGGAGGAATGTGTTGATTACACAATGGAGGAATGTTGATTTGATTACACAATGGAGGAATGTGTTGAGTTGATTTACACAATGGAGGAATGTGTTGAGTTGATTACACAATGGAGGAATGTGTTGATTATTACAATGGAGGAATGTGTTGAGTTGATTACACAATGGAGGAATGTGTTGAGTTGATTACACAATGGAGGAATGTGTTGAGTTGATTACACAATGGAGGAATGTGTTGATTACACAAT
>JAXRKP010000184.1:172500-177500 GCA_037039925.1 Doris montereyensis
TACCCTACTACCTTTGTTTCAGCATTTACATTAAAACAAAGCGACATATCTGACTCTTCCTTACCATTAAAACAAAGCGATATATCTGACCCCTTTGTTTCAGCATTTACATTAAAACAAAGCGACATATCTGACTCTTCCTTACCCTACCCCTTTGTTTCAGCATTTACATTAAAACAAAGCGACATATCTGACTCTTCTTACCCTACCCCCTTTGGTTCAGCATTTACATTAAAACAAAGTGACATATCTGACTCTTTCCTTACCCTACCCCTTTGTTTCAGCATTTACATTAAAACAAAGTGACATATCTGACTCTTCCTTACCCTACCCCCTTTGTTTCAGCATTTACATTAAAACAAAGCGACATATCTGACTCTTCTGACTCTTCCTTACCCTACCCCTTTGTTTCAGCATTTACATTAAAACAAAGCGACATATCTGACTCTTCCTTTTGTTTCAGCATTTACCAAAGCGACATACCCCCTTTGGTTCAGCATTTACATTAAAACAAAGCGACATATCTGACTCTTCCTTACCCTACCCCTTTGTTTCAGCATTTACATTAAAACAAAAGTGACATATCTGACTCTTTCCTTACCCCTTTGTTCCAGCATTTACATTAAAACAAAGTGACATATCTGACTCTTCCTTACCCTACCCCCCCCTTCTGTCTAATTAATGTGTTCTTTATAATGTTATTGTTCAGTCCAATTCACACAGTATACGACTTTCTTCTTCAAAGTGGTAACTGCTGGTGAGCTGAATTTATTCTCCAGCCTTATCGTCGGCGCGCAAATCAAATGTTCATTTCAAACCGCCGGATATGTGTTTGTTTGCACACCCACAACGCCATTGCTTATTAATGCCGTTGCTTAGTTGAATTAGTTCCCTTGACAGTTTGCGCAGTCTTACTGTACGCCATGTCGATGGGTAAAATGTGCAAGGAATAGATCTAGTCATGGTTTAAACATGGGATTATGTGTGTGTGTGTGTGTGTGTGTGTTGGTGAAATGCCCCATCCAGTTGACCTCGCATTCAGGTCTGAAGGGCAACCACTAAGGTCTTTACTCACGGTTCAAATTGATTTGCTTTGGATCAGTGACACAGAAGTACAGACTAACAAACAAACGTAAACGAACACGCACAAAGAACAGCAATCGAAGATGCGTCCAAGAAGCAGAGAAGAAAAAGAAAACAAGATTTAAAATGTACGTTCAATAAGCAGAGAATAAGAGGAAAACAAGATTCAAAAGTTGCGTTCAATTGGCAAGGCCGTTATGGGCGTCTGTCATTTATTTTTATATTATTTCCGCATCCCTATGGATAGAAACAAGTGGCTTCAGGTCTGTTCACTAGTGTTAGCAACGTTCAAAGTGGGGGAGAAAAGGTAGCCTTGAAAAAATGCAGCTGCATTTTGAACGAATCGACTCGCCTGTTTGCACGTGGTGGGGACAAGAAGACAAACGGAAAAGTAGGAATACTTGTGTTTTCTTTCTTACTTTGAAGTGTGCACGATAAATCAGATAAAATGATGAGGAAAAGCAAAAGGAATGACGGAGGTAAAACATATGACAGTAGGGAAGAAGCAGACCCTACCAGCAATACAAGAGGAAACAAAACCCACAACAATTTTTGTATTCATCTATTTATGTATTTATTTGTTCAGGTATTACTTTTTATTTATCTTTTTATTAGTAAAATGTCGCAATTGTTTTTCTTTTAACAAAACGGTTCAACATGTAAGATACGCGTTTACTAAACAATAACAAAATACCAGGTAAATAGCAAAAATACTAGAAATTCAAGAATGGCATCCAAAAGACATGAGTTTTTCAAACAAGGTGCCTTAGCTCTAGATTAATTATTTTGGTAATTAATCCTAATGTTATCGTTTAGTTTGAACTAGTGTCACGTTTCTCCACACGAAGATTAGTTTTATGTCTTAGCAAAGTAGTAAATATACTCTTCGTATCTGCATTATAAAACAACACCTTCCTCAAATGCCAGCTCACGTTCTAGCAACCGCAGACTGTTGTTTAAGAAAAAAAATGCAAAAGTTTCCAAATTAGCGTTTCTAACATTCGCAATTAGATTTGAAAATGAGATGCGTCGGTGATTAAAGCTGAATGCCAAGGCTACCCTCATAATCTACCCTAATATGAAAGATACGCTGGGTTTGGTAAACTGGACGTTGAACTTGAACAATACTTAGTGTATGCCTAACAGCGGTTTTGAGAAACGTATGTACTAGAATCAACCTGGAAAGGTGAGAAGAATTGCTAGATCACCAAAAAGACGGACAGATGACATTAAGAAATGGTTGGGAATGTCTGTGCAGGATCCAGCCGTATGTACAGGACAGGAAGGAAATATCACAGGATGGTTTGGGATGCTGCAACCTTCATGTTACACGAGCTGAAGATGAAGAAGATGATGATGATGACTATGAAATGTTTTAAAACTGCAGATAATCAAATGCATGACTAAAACCCACGCATTCCGTTGATGTTACCAGACATGCCACTATATTTTTAAAATTAGGACCTAGATGTAAAAAAAATCATGATCCTGGGGACAAAATCAGGATTCATGAACGATTTCAGGTACAGAGTCAGCCGGTCGCCTAGTTTCGAATTTAATACTAATAAAATACGATCGTTGTTGACGCCGGTTCTGCCTTTTCCCAAGTAAAAATATTCATTACTATACCCCCCTCCCCGTGCCAATAAAACCTGAATTATAATATGTCTAGTACTAAATCAGAATTACAGTTGCCTCCTTCCAATTCATTGTTTGCATGCTGACTGGAAGTGGAAGACACACTCACTTTTCCTCTCTTTCGCATTAGTGGTTACTCATCTTGCTAATCGTTGCTATCATATTTTCACATTCTTCACACACACACATGCCCACTCCACTCCTGCTTACTGTTCAGAAATACGTACATGAAATACCTGTCAATTATCATCCAACCTTTAGTCTTCCTTGCATTTGCCCTTCACTTAATAAATTGTTGCTCACTCCCTCTTTAACACACACACTTACATACATTCGCGATCGCACGAAACACACAGGAAAATGCTCACTTTTTTCTTTTCACACACACACACACACACACGCGCGACATTTCTCTCTGTCTCTGTCTCTGTCCGTCTCGTCTCTGTCTCTGTCTCTCTCTGTCTCTGTTCTCTCTGTCTCGTCTCTGTCTCTGTCTCTCGTCTCTGTTCTTCTGTTCTTCTTCTTCTTCTTTCTCTCTCTCTCTCTCTCTCTCTCTCTCTCTCTCGGAGTCATAACTCATATTGTTTCAAAGATTTTAATTCGACTTGATTTAGATCTATTAGATCTAAAGAGTACAGATACAGATCATCTAGACCTAGATCTAGACGTCCCTAATACTAGAGACGTTTAGATCTAACAAGTCATTGAATATCAGTGAAGCCTTCTGCTCGATCAGTGTGGAATTCAAGGCTGTAGGTATCTCGGTAGGCCTCCATAACACGCAATCAAACAACGAGTTTTTAAAGTCTCCAACAAGTACAGCACGAGTACTGTGAACAATGGACAAAGACAACAATATTTTAATTAGCCAAGAATCGATACACCATTATTCATAATAACATGAATTCTGGATAGGCACGACATCCGGCTATTGGCTGATTAAAAGCAAAAATCGCACGCTAAATATACGGAACAATGCCGTCCAGGCAACGACTGCATATGTATTACAAACAAATCGGGATGGGCCAACGAAAACCGGGAAATCGGAATTTCGCAAATTCTCGCAAAAATCGGGATAATTCTGATTAAATCGGGATAAACGGCAGGTCTGTGTTACGTCATCATTTTCGCAATACGTTTTTCGCTTAAACGCAACGGCTTTCAGTTCACAGTGAAGTCGTGCGCACCATAATGTTTTCCTGTTGTTGTTTGTTGTCGTTTCTATGTTATTGGCGTTGTGTTGTTTTTTCCCGCTGAAAATGTGGCTTTCTCATCGCTATGTGTCTATGTGTCTATGGATATTCACCTGTGGAATGCACCTTTGGACGACGATGAAAACGGAAGTCGCATACTGCGTTTGTAGGTGTCGCTTTGCCTCACCCAATTGTCAGATGGGAATGCAGAGTTTGAGGTTGGCTTTTTGAAATTTGCCCAGACAGTTTACCAGCGCATCTTAACATTTACCAAACACACAACGACTAGGACATGGTGCCAACAACCACGTGCCAATGTGCCGCCAGCTCTTGCGCTCTCGTCCAGTGGTGTACTGTAACCAACTCACCAATATTTCCACACCTTTGCAAATGGTATGGACAGACGACAACAAGACGCATTTTCAAAACTACGGTAACAAATCAACTATGCGCTTTGGAGGTATTATTGCCATTAAAACAAAATGAAAATTTTGTACGAAGGAACAAGGTCTTTAAATGAAAATTGTATACGAAGGAACAAGGTCTTTAAATGAAAATTTTGTACGAAGGAACAAGGTCTTTAAATGAAAATTTTGTACGAAGGAATGAAGGTCTTTAAATGAAAATTTTGTACGAAGGAACAAGGTCTTTAAAACAGTACAACTACGAGACATGACGAGATTGCAGGTGTAGTTCGCCGCCAATGGCAAGTTCGCATTGTAACCAATCCCTATCAGGTGTACGCATTTCATTAGAAAGGAGAAATATAAGAACCCCTCTCACTCCCCAAAGACCGCGACACTACCACCACCGACAACAACAACAATAACAAGACAAAAATTAGACACGGTAAAGATCACGGTTCTGCCCAGTCCGCCTTCCTCATTAAAAAAAAAGAAAGAAAAATAAAAGCCACTGAGAAAAAAGACCAGAAAACAAAATTGTAAAAAACAGTAGAGAAAAACAGGGAAAAGCAAAGACAGAAGTGACACTACTGACACAGTTGTTGGATCTCCAAGTCCAAACTACATCTCAAGAATGTTGGTTGGACTAAAGGCTAAAGGTCACGCGTACATCTCTAGCACA
>JAXRKP010000184.1:182500-195000 GCA_037039925.1 Doris montereyensis
CAACAAACCACCGCCACCAACATTAACAACAGTGATACAACAAAAACGACAACACTAAAACAATAGAAAAGCAACAACACCAACAACAATAGGCACAACAACAACAATCAAATCTATCAGCGCTGGAATTCATTACTACTATTACTGTTAACACTATAAACCGATCAACATTATGGTTCCTGAAAAGAAAGTCAACAAATAAAAAACATACTAAAACCCTTTTTTTTTTTTGTTAACACAAAAATCAACAAAAGAAAACATCTAAAAACCCATTATTTTTTTAACCCACACATTAACAAAGTAAAACATCTAAAAACCCATTATTTTTTTAACCCACACATCAACAAAGCAAAACATCTAAAAACCTATTTATTTTTGTTAACCCACAAATCAACAAAGCAAAACATCTAAAAAACCCATTTATTTTTGTTAACCCACAAATCAACAAAGTAAAAGATCTAAAAACCCATTTATTTTTTTTAACCCACAAATCAACAAAGTAAAAGATCTGGAAACCCATTTATTTTTGTTAACCCACGAATCAACAAAGTAAAAGATCTAAAAACCCATTTATTTTTGTTAACCCACACATCAACAAAGTAAAAGATCTAAAAAACCATTTATTTTTGTTAACCCACACATCAACAAAGTAAAAGATCTAAAACCCATTTATTTTTTGTTAACCCACACATCAACAAAGTAAAAGATCTAAAAACAAGAAAACAGCCAAGAGCACCAAGTCCGGTGTGTTTAATATCAAAGTGAAATCAAAACTCACTTTTCCCATGTGTAAGGCAGTTTCCGACAGGACGACGGGATAGGAGCGTTCATTTGCCTTGGTTGATGACATGGCGTTGATGATGAAGGCACGGGAAGCGAACGGCCGCTGCACCTATGACTGCCCTGGCCGTTCCTCGGCCCTCTTATGCCACACGGGCCTACCCGACACCCGATGGCTTCGACCTGGGAGCACGGGAGAGGGCGCTGACGGCCATGACCCTGCCCCTGTCCCTGCCCTGCCCTGCCCTTCTGCGCTGCACTGTCCACGACAGTAACAGTTACGTAAGTGTCGGCTAATGATAGTACAATGTAGTACTTCTGACGAGTCAGTCTTTTCATCTACCTATCCATCAGTCTTTTCATCTACCTATCCTCAGTCTAATCAACCATACACCAATTATGCTCTCCTGCAACAATCCACCTTCTGGCGGTCTAGTTCTCGACTTGGCTTTCTATAATACAATGTATAATTTGGAGTTGGTAGTTTTGTGTGTGTGTGTGTGTGTGTGTGTATGTGTGTGTAAGTATGTGTGTGTGTGTGTACGTCAAAGGTCATGTTGCCTGATCACTAGGAGCAACTATAGTTTGCTTGTAGCTTCTATTCTAAATGGACCCAATAGCGTTTTCATTTGAGCATTTTAAATTCTTTTTTTTTCCTCACCAAAAGTAACAGTTATTAAGTAAAAAAAAGAATTCTTTTCCCATCTTTCAGTAGAACTTTGATTGACCTAATCCGTCATGTTAACATGTGTTATAATCAAAAAGTTTAAACACTACCGTTCACGTCTACCCGCGCAACCTATCTACCGAGTATTGGCATGATCTAAACATCGAACGATTATCATACAGGATACAATACATTTGTAATATAGATTTTCTATTCTACAATAAGGCTATATATTTATCTGTTTATTTATCTATTTATCTATTTTTTATTTACATATTTATTTATCTATCTATCTATTTATCTATCTATCTATCTATCTATCTATCTATCTATCTATCTATCTATCTATCTATCTATCTATATATCTATATATATATATATATATATATATATATATATATAACTATCTATCTATCTATCTATCTATCTATCTATTTATCAATGTATATATCTATCTATCTATCTATTTATTTATCTATCTGGCTACGTGCATCTCTCTATCAATTTATCTAAACACACACACAAAATAATACATAAATACGAGTATCTCTCTTTAGACATATGTCTGTCTGTATGTCTGTCTGTCTGTCTTTCTGTCTGTCTGTCTGTCTTCTCTCTGTGTCTCTGTCTCTGTCTCTGTCTCTGTCTCTCTCTCTCTCTCTCTCTCTCTGTCTCTCTCTCTCTCTCTCTCTCTCTCTCTCTCTCTCTCTCTCTCTCTCTCTCTCTCTCTCTCTCTCTCTCTGTCTCTCTCCCTCCCCCTCTGTCTCTTTCTGTTTCTCTGTCTCTCTGTCTGTCTGTCTGTCTGTCTGTCTGTCTGTCTGTCTGTCTGTCTGTCTGTCTGTCTCTCTCTCTCTCTCTCTCTCTCTCTCTCTCTCTCTCTCTCTCTCTCTCTCTCTCTCTCCTCTCTCTCTCTCTCTCTCTCTCTCTCTCTCTCTCTCTCTCTCTCTCTCTCTCTTCTCTCAGCCGGAAATGAGTCACAGTCTCAAATGACTCACTCATTCGTCTGTCTATTATGCTTTCAGATTTCATGAGAGAAACAGTTTTACGTTGTCACGAACCCTGACTTCTCAGCCCATTTCTATGAGAAGAATCGTAACGCATCAGTAGTTTTCCCTTACCGTGTCAATTAACAATGATGGAAACCCTTCATCCCAATAACCCCCGATCACCAAATCCCTCTCCCGTTTCTTGATGAAAACTTTCCTAAAAAAAACCCAGCGACCAGGAATAGAACTGAGCAAGTCTGTAAGTCGGCAAACGGGATGACCTCGAGACAAGGAGGCTGTCTTGCTCGAGTCCTAGTGGCTATTCTTTGTTATGGTTGAACGACCTCGATTCCTATTGACAATTTTTTGTAACGGCCAAACGACCAACAACCAGATCAATGATAAAGCTGAAATACAAATTAAGTGACTCCAGTACAACGCAATGAAACAACAACGTGACTCAATTACAACGCAATAACACAACAAAATGACTACTGTACAACGCAATGATACAACAACGTGACTCAATTACAACGCAATAACACAACAAAATGACTACTGTACAACGCAATGATACAACAACGTGACTACTGTACAACGCAATGATACAACAAAGTGACTCCTGTACAACGCAATGATACAACAAAATGACTCCTGTACAACGCAATGATACAACAAAGTGACTTCTGTACAACGCAATGATACAACAAAGTGACTTCAAACAACGACTGTACAACGCAATGATACAACAAAGTGACTTCTACAACGCAATGATACAACAACGCAATGATACAACAACGTGACTTCTGTACAACGCAATGATACAACAACGTGACTTCTGTACAACGCAATGATACAACAACGTGACTACAACGCAATGATACAACAACGTGACTTCTGTACAACGCAATGATACAACAACGTGACTTCTGTACAACGCAATGATACAACAACGTGACTTCTGTACAACGCAATGATACAACAACGTGACTTCTAATGATACAACAACGTGACTTCTGTACAACGCAATGATACAACAAAGTGACTTGTGATACAACAACGTGACTTCTGTACAACGCAATGATACAACAACGTGACTTCTGTACAACGCAATGATACAACAACGACTTGTACAACGCAATGATACAACGGCACTACCGGTAAGTGACAACGTCAGCAAAGAAGACAAAACAATATCGTGACGTTTCAAATGTCACACTTCATTGGACAACACGTGAATACAATCTGTACACTTATACATACAACACCTGAATACAATATGTACACTTATACATACAACACGAGAATACAATATGTACACTTATACATACAACACGTGAATACAATATGTACACTTATACATACAACATGTGAATACAATGTGTACACTTATACATACAACACGTGAATACAATGTGTACACTTATACATAGAACACGTGAATCCAATATGTACACTTATACATACAACACGTGAATACAATGTGTACACTTATACATACAACACGTGAATACAATATGTACACTTATACATACAACACGTGAATACAATATGTACACTTATACATACAACACGTGAATACAATCTGTACACTTATACATACAACACGTGAATACAATATGTACACTTATACATACAACACGTGAATACAATGTGTACACTTATACATACAACACGTGAATACAATATGTACACTTATACATACAACACGTGAATACAATGTACACTTATACATACAACACGTGAATACACTTATACATACAACACGTGAATACAATACACTGTGAATACAATGTGTACACTTATACATACAACACGCAATGTGTAATACATACAACACGTGAATACAATATGTACACTTATACATACAACACGTGAATACAATATGTACACTTATACATACAACACGTGAATACAATGTGCACACTTATACATACAACGCGTGAATACAATATGTACACTTATACATACAACACGTGAATACAATGTGTACACTTATACATAGAACACGTGAATACAATATGTACACTTATACAGAACCCCCCCCCCCCCCCCCCACACACACACACACAATTCAGGTCCACTTTACCACAAATCTCAGAAGCGGTTAAATAATATCTTTGAATTTTATTTAGACATGGAAAAGCCAAGAAACATTTTTTGTTTCTTTAATGTGATTTTAACTACGTCCACAACTCGTGACCTCGGAGTTTGGTCCGATTGCTTTAGTTTGCCCACACTGCTATGTAAACAGATAAGGGATCTTGTTATCGGCCATCTCCGAGGGGGCTAGATGCCGATCCACCTACTTGGGTCACAGGTTTTACTCGAAAAACTCAGATCAATTTAGCACAACCCATCATCAGCGCTGGCTTTAATAACAGATCAATTTAGCACCACCCATCATTAGCGCTGGCTTTAATAACAGATCAGTTTAACACCACCAATCATTAGCGCTCGGTTTAATAACAGATCAATTTAACACCACCCATCTTTAGCGCTGGCTTTAATGACAGATCAATTTAGCACTACCCAATCATTAGCGCTGGGCTTAATACAGATCAATTTAGCACTACCCATAATTAGTGCTGAGTGTAATGATAGATCAATTTAGCACCACCAATCATTAGCGATGGTTTAAATAACAGATCAATTTAGCACCACCAATCGTTAGCGCTGGTTTAAATAACAGATCAATTTAGCACCACCAATCAATAGCGCTGGTTTAAATAACAGATCAAGTTAGCACCACCAATCATTAGCGCTGGTTTAAATAACAGATCAATTTAGCACCACCCATCATTGGCGTTGATTTAAATAACAGATCAATTTAGCACCACCCATCATTAGCGCTGGGTCTAATAAAAGATCAATTTAGCACCCACCAACGGCTAGAGAAATGAAAAACGTAGCAAACAAAAAACAAAAATACCACCCCAATATGAAAACAACATCAATCAAATCCTAAAAAATAGGTACAACAACATCAATCAAATCCTAAACAAAATGGGTATAACAACATCAATCAAATCCTAAAAAAAAATAGGTACAAGAACATCAATCAAATCCTAAAAAAATAGGTACAACAACATCAATCAAATCCTAAAAAAATAGGTACAACAACATCAATCAAACCCTAAAAATAGATACAACAATCCCCCCCTTCCGTCACGAAAAAAAGAAGAAAATAAAACAAAAAGAACTCCACACGAAGAAATAAAATCAACGAAAAAACCTAAAACAAAACCAACAACACACACCCTGTCTAAAATGCTTTATAAATAAGAATAGGCCATTTGCCTTGCTTTTCAAGATTTTGACAATGGCGTCGGAAACTTTTACTGACATGAAATACGGGGACTCGGTAGTCCAGAGGCAAGGTGTTGGCCTCTCAACCAAAAGGTAGTGGTTCGAGCCCCGCCAACGGTTGAAACATTTTCTTTTTTTTTATTCGAGCAAGATCTACCACCATGGTCCAGGTGGATGGATCGATGTCTAGCCCTCTCGGAGACGGACAATAAAATGAGGTCCCCTGTGCATATCACAACATTTTGTGCACGTTAAAGATCCCTTGGCTGTTTACATGGCAGTCCGGGCAAAATTAAAAATCCTACCAAAAACCATAAGATGACCTTAGTAGTGGATGTGGATAAATCAAATCAAATTTAAGAAAAGACATGAAACAAAACAACATAATAAAGCTGACAAATGGAATACAAGCAAAGCCAACGCAAAAAAGATATCACCTTTGACGACAGAGAAATTATGGATGGCAATGACTTCGTCTGCATATTTGGTGGCTCAGGTGATCCGGACGAAAAGAAAGAAACACTAGAAAAATTGGTAATGATAATGCAGTCTTTTTTTTCTGTTTTAAATCACGGAAGCTGGAGAGATGATAACCGTTGGTATGGTAGGCCCGGAAACACCGATGGCGTTGGATGTGTCGGAATCCGGTCAAAAGGACGGTCCTTGATTTGGACACTTTGGCACATGAACGAAACTCTACTATTGTAAGAAGACACGTGACTGAATCTACAGTTGCGCTGTCAGCATTCCCACGGCTCATTCATGTAATGGTCTGTTATCATTGAGGGACGATACAATATTATGTTACCAAGGACAGTTATTTTAGATGTCTTTGTTTTTTTTTTTATTGCTCTTTTGAACACTTGAAGAAATGTCGCTCTTTTCAATTGCCGAGTTTGTTGTTGTTGTTGTTGTTGTTGTTGTTGTTGTTGTTGTTGTTGTTGTTGTATGACTTTGTGTCTATCTCCTCCACACACTTCAGGCTGTGGCGCCATTTTCCCTATTCCCCGTGTTATCGCTTCAACAGTGCTCTTCAAAATACTTGAGGACATTTCAAGAGATTACTCAAATCTGTCAAAGTGTGTGAACAGAGTATGTCCAACAGGCGTTATCTGCAGCTCTCAAAACCGGTAGTAGTATCATGATCTTATAAGTTACACAACGGCATAGTGTATTTTATAGAGGGAAGTCTAATCTCAACCCAAGGCAGAGAATTCACTCACACACCTTTCATGACAGCAAACACCAAAGGAAAAGAAACAAAAAAGCATATGAAATTATATCTTTAACGCTAACAGTAATGTCTTATTAACCTCGATAATCGTTCATCTAGACAGAAGTGTTGACTAAAACGCCCTTTCAGTGGCATTTCATTAGTTTTAAGAACAGAAATGGTGTTGTGGGCCATCATGAAGTAAGAAAATAGACACAGGCCAAGCATAACGGAGGTTTGCGCCATTTTAGGTAAATCATGAAAATAGTTGTCTAGTTTCTAGTATTCTAGTTGTCTAGTATTCTAGTATTCTAGTATTCTATTATTCTAGTATTCTAGTATTCTAGTATTCTAGTATTTTGTACACACACCCAAATTTGATTAAAAGAAGGAAAAAAACACAACACGTTATGAAAAGAACTGGTCAACGGAGCGCTACGTCAGACCTGGAGTCTCATTACAAGAAACTATTACCGGTAGTGCTAGATCGAAGACTGGGTTAAGGCGCCACGCCTGAATTAATGCGCAGTGTAGCTCCTACTGCCAATCTGTCCCATGATGCATTACGCGATCTCCCAGATTGGAAGTAACTCTTTTGCGTGTCTGTTTTATACTAATGCTATTCATTGTATAGTGACAGCAGAAGACGTACGCGCTGACTTAAACACTTAAATGTTATCTATTTAGTTTTAGACATGTGAATTAACATATATGACTAGATTTATTTAGATATACATCATGAAATTGTGGGAAAATAGTTGCTATGGCAACATTGACAATCTATACGTGTCAATTCACGGCTTATTCTTGCCAGTGCCAGCCAGGAGAGCATAGCGCTAGATCTACTTATTCGTACTTGTATTTTCATCATTTCGAACTTTAGAAATCTAGATTGCTCAAATCCGATTATCTTGTGTTGCCATAGAATCTAATTCATAATTGAGAATTTTTTATCGCTCTTGAAAATAAATATGTGCCTAGATCTATTTACATTAGGTTCTAGTTCTGGATGTAGACCTAGATGTTCTTCTGTCCAACGAACGAGTTGAAAAAAATAGGACACGGAAAAAAAACCCAATTTGAACTTGTAGTAACGTTGATACATTTAATAATTTGTTAGAGAATTTGAGGATTGAAAGCAGACTTCACAAATAGACTAAATTACATTTTATGAATGTGGATCGACGTGTAAAACTACAGCAGCGTTTAGCTCGTTTCGGGCATTCCCGATTAGATCTCATGTAATTGGCCGTGGTTACACTTTTGTGTTGCCACGTTTTCTCAATGCAAAATCCTGTCATACTTTCACATAGAATGTGAGACTGTGCATCAATGTAACTCAGTGCAAACAAAGAAAATTGATAATGTATTAATTTTGCTAAGTGTCAGTCACTAAGTTATAAAATATTCTAATTATAGATCTAGTTTTTGTTATTGTCATAACCAGTAGTCATCCTGTTCCTTCTCCTTATTCTTCTCTTATTATTAATAATAATAATCATCGCCACAAATATTAGCATTATTATTTACTGTATTAGAATGATTATTAACAAGAGTAGAAATGATAGCAGTAGTTATACTGCTTTTGTGATAACATTATTATTTATGAATAATGACGTGGGTTACTCACTGCCCTCGTATTTTACTATGATTAAAGAAGGGCTTCAGGCTACACACAAAACAATCATCACCGATCTGTTTCTGAAACAAGGGCAGATAATTTTGGATTAAACGCCCCATTGGGGATGCAGTCGTAAACATCATAGCTGATACAGTCAATGTTTTTGTTTACGCTTTCAGTTTAGCGTCAATTTTACACGGAACAGCTGTCTTTCGGCAGATACACAGACAGACAAACAGACAGACAGACACACAGGCAGACAGACATGCAGCCGGAAAGAGGGTCGCGGCAACACGTCATGGCGACAAAATGGACTTTCACGATGGAGGTCCCTTGTTTAAAAATAAAACGTTTGATAATTCAAAACAATCAGATGTACAGCACGTTTGTCAAAATATCAAGAATCTGAAGCGGTTTTTTTGTTGTTTTTTTTTTAGTCTACAAGTATAGACGTGGCCGCATTGAATTTCCGGTCTGATTGAGATTGATCTTAAATGGGCTACACGGAGCTGGTCTTAAATGGGTTAGACAGGGTTGGTCTCAAAAGGGCTACACGGGGCTGGTCTAAAATGAGCTAGACAGGGTTGGTCTCAAAAGGGCTACGCTACAGGGGGCTGGTCTTAAATGGGACATACAGGGCAGGTCTTAAGTCGGCTACACGGAGCTGGTCTTAAATGGGATATACAGGGCTGGTCTTAAATGGGATATACAGGGCTGGTCTTAAATGGGCTACACGGGGCTAGTCTCAAATGGGATATACAGGGCTGGTCTCAAATGGGTTATACAGCGGTGGTCTTAAATGGAATATACAGGGATGGTCTTAAATGGGATATACAGGGCTGGTCTTAAATGGGATATACAGGGCTGGTCTTAAATGGGATATACAGGGCTAGTCTTAAATGAGATATACAGGGTTGGTCTCAAATCGGCTTCAAGGGGCTAGTCTTAAATGGGATATACAGGGCTGGTCTTAAATGGAATATACAGGGCTGGTCTTAAATGGGATATCCAGGCTGGTCTTAAAAGGGATATACAGGGCTGGTCTTCAAAGGGATATATAGGGCTGGTCTTAAAAGGAATGTACAGGGCTGGTCTTAAAAGGAATATACAGGGCTGGTCTTAAAAGGGATGTACAGGTCTGGTCTTAAAAGGATGTACAGGGCTGGTCTTAAAAGGGATGTACAGGGCTGGTCTTAAATGGGTTACACGGGGCTGGTCTTAAATGGGTTACACGGGGCTGGTCTTAAATGGGTTACACGGGGTTAGTCTTAAATGGGATATATAGGGCTGGTCTTAAATGGCCTACACCGGACTGGTCTTAAATGGGACATACAGGGCTGGTCTTAAGTCGGCTACACGGTGCTGGTCTTAAATGGGATATACAGGGCTGGTCTTAAATGGGATATACAGGGCTGGTCTTAAATGGGCTACACGGTACTGGTCTTAAATGTGATATACAGGGCTGGTCTTAAATGGGACATACAGGGCTGGTCTTAAGTCGGCTACACGGGGCTGGTCTCAAATGGGCTACATGGTGCTGGTCTGAAATGGGCTACACGGGGCTGGTCTTAAATGGGATATACAGGGCTAGTCTCAAATGGGCTACACGGGGCTGGTCTTAAATGGGACATTCAGGGCTGGTCTTAAATCGGCTACACGGGGCTGGTCTTAAATGGGATATACAGGGCTGGTCTTGAATGGGCTACACGGGGCTGGTCTTAAATGGGATATACAGGGCTGGTCTTGAATGGGCTACACGGGGCTGGTCTTGAATGGGCTGGGGCTGGTCTCAAATGGGCTACACGGAGCTTAAAACTCATTCCATTTCTCCAATTCCAACCTCTCATGTTTGGCTGAATTACTTTGCAAAAGAGAGCATTAAGTGGGTTGAGATGGGGGAGGGAGGGGGTAGAAGGTATATTCTGCACCAAAGTGCCATTCTCCCGTCGTCTCTGCAATAAGAAAGATAACGCTATTGAATAAGAGACGATCTAAGGAAACTTGCTGGTAAATCAATAACACCGAAAAACCCTCTTATGATCACGCAATCAGTCAAAAACTCATCTCACGCCGTTTTATCTCAAACAACTACACAGTTGAAGACAGTTGCTAGTGCATTATGTCGACTGTATAAAACTCTAGCTCCCCCCCGCCCCCCCCAAGACAGTCAAACGACCGACCGACACAATATCTTGCATCCTCTTGATCTTAACGTCAATATGCTGTTGAGATGAGCTGATAGCTGTAGCCTAAGGAGAATATGACAACAAGACAGGATTGGGAACTGCTAGGGATGAGGGAGGGGGGGGTTGTTAGCTATAAGAGCAGGCGATAGCGATAGAATCCAGTTGTGAGGCGATAGCGATAAAAGCCAGTTGTGAGGCGATAGCGATAGAAGACAGTTGTGAGGCGATAGCGATAAAAGCCAGTTGGTGAGGCGATAGCGATAGAAGCCAGTTGTGAGGCGATAGCGATAGAAGACAGTTGTGAGGCGATAGCGATAGAAGACGGTTGTGAGGCGATAGCGATGGAAGCCAGTTGTGAGGCGATAGCGACAAAAGCCAGTTGTGAGGCGATAGCGATAGAAGACAGTTGTGAGGCGATGCAAGATAAAAGCCAGTTGCGATAGCGATAAAAGCCAGCGATAGCGATAAAAGCCAGTTGTGAGGCGATAGCGATAGAAGACAGTTGTGAGGCGATAGCGATAAAAGCCAGTTGTGAGGCGATAGCGATAGAAGCCAGTTGTGAGGCGATGCAAGATAAAAGCCAGTTGTGAGGCGATAGGATAAAAACCAGTTGTGAGGCGATAGCGATAAAAGACAGTTGTGAGGCGATAGCGATAGAAACCAGTTGTGAGGCGATGCGATAAAAGCCAGTTGTGAGGCGATAGCGATAGAAGCCAGTTGTGAGGCGATGCAAGATAAAAGCCAGTTGTGAGGCGATAGCGATAAAAGCCAGTTGTGAAGCCAGTTGTGAGGCGATGCAAGATAAAAGCCAGTTGTGAGGCGATAGCGATAAGAAGCCAGTTGTGAGGCGATAGCAAGATAAAGCCAGTTGTGAGGCGATAGCGATAAAAAGCCAGTTGTGAGGCGATAGCGATAGAAGCCAGTTGTGAGGCGATAGCGATAAGAGCCAGTTGTGAGGCGATAGCGATAAAAGACAGTTGTGAGGCGGATCTGAGCGATAGAAGAAGCCAGTTGTGAGGCGATAGCGATAAAGCCAGTTGTGAGGCGATAGCGATAAAAGCCAGTTGTGAGGCGATACCAGTTGTGAGATAAAAGACAGTTGTGAGGCGATAGCGATAAAGCCAGTTGTGAGGCGATAGCGATAAAGCCAGTTGTGAGGCGATAGCGATAAAAGCCAGTTGTGAGGCGATAGCGAGCGAGGCGATAGCGATAGAAGTTGTGAGGCGATAGCGATAAAAGCCAGTTGTAGGCGATGCAAAAGCCAGTTGTGAGGCGATACAAGATAAAGCCAGTTGTGAGGCGATAGCGATAAAGCCAGTTGTGAGGCGATGCAAGATAAAAGCCAGTTGTGAGGCGATGCAAGATAAAAGCCAGTTGTGAGGCGATGCAAGATAAAAGCCAGTTGTGAGGCGAGGCAAGATAAAGCCAGTTGTGAGGCGATGCAAGATTAAAGCCAGTTGTGAGGCGATGCAAGATAAAAGCCAGTTGTGAGGCGATAGCGATAAAGCCAGTTGTGAGGCGATGCAAGATAAAGCCAGTTGTGAGGCGATGCAAGATAAAAGCCAGTTGTGAGGCGAGGCAAGATAAAAGCCAGTTGTGAGGCGATAGCAAGATAGCGATGCCAGTTGTGAGGCGATGCAAGATAAAAGCCAGTTGTGAGGCGATGCAAGATAAAAGCCAGTTGTGAGGCGATAGCAAGATAAGCCAGTTGTGAGGCGATGCAAGATAGAAGCCAGTT
>JAXRKP010000184.1:202500-205000 GCA_037039925.1 Doris montereyensis
CGCCTATTGAAATGCCAGTTGGCAAGGAAGACGCCAGCGATGGCATTGAACAGAACTTCTTGTGTTCAATGGTGCGTGACATCACTAGCTCAATGGAGCATTAGGGTGGGGGGGGGGGGGGGGGTCGAGTCGCGCTACCATGGGGTGGGTGACAGGATGTGATGAGGGGTGAGTTGAAAGTTTGCTCGTCTGCAAAGGTTTGGCAACACTTGCTATTAGGCTCCATTATATGCGTTTGTACATAATGTGTGCCTATTTGCACTCACAAACATATAATATATATATATATTCTATATATTAAAACGCATGCAAATATGTGAGGCTATATTCTCATATATATATATATATATATATTTATATATATATATAATACAATTAATAATAAAGATAGACTTGAAGTGTATACCCCTCTCTCCCCCAAGTGCAGGCTTGGATTTAAACCCAGATCAATTGATTTCTACTGCACCCCCTTAACCTCTAAACCATACGACTGCTTGCTCTATGGCCCTGGTCGAATGATCAAGTCAATGTGACTCCAAGGTCAGATCTAGATTTAGATCACATTTAGTTTGGTGGGCAAAGTAAGTGAGCTCATTTCAATGTAAACTGAATGTGATTTTACTGCAATCCAGGTATATCTATGTACAAATCGAAGACGATCGGGGTCATACACATGTATACAAATCGAAGACGATCGGGGTCATACATGTATACAAATCGAAGACGATTGGGGTCGTACATCTGTATACGAATCGAAGACGATTGGGGTCGTACACCTGTATACAAATCGAAGACGATTGGGGTCATACACCTGCATTCAAATCGAAGATGATTGGGGTCATACACCTGAATACAAATCGAAGACGATTGGGGTCATACACCTGTATACAAATCAAAGATAATTGGGGTCATACACATGTATACAAATCGAAGATGATTGGGGTCTACACCTGTATCCAATCAAAGATAATTGGGGTCATACACCTGTATACAAATCGAAGATGATTGGGGTCATACACCTGTATACAAATCGAAGATGATTGGGGTCAAACACCTGTATACAAATCGAAGACGATTAGGGTTCAAACACCTGTATACAAATCGAAGACGATTAGGGTCATACACCTGTATACAAATCGAAGACGATAGTTTGATAGACAAAAAACACGAAAGCAACTCTCCAGGGCTTTTACAAATAAACTAAACGTGTCAACGAAATAATGCGATAACTAAAACGGATTGATTAATTAATTGGTCATGACCAAAAGATATAGCGTCGTTCTAAAAGCCAAAAGGTACATCTATAGGCCACGGCAACCTTTACATAAATGTTGAGCCTGACCATTTGGGTACATCTATAGGCCATTGCAACCTTTACATAAATCTTGAGCCTGACCATTTGGGTACATCTATAGGTCATTGCAACCTTTACATGAATGTGGAGCCTGACCATTTGGGACATCTAAATTGCAACCTTTACATAAATCTTGAGCCTGACCATTTGGGTACATCTATAGGTCATTGTAACCTTTATATAAATCTTGAGCCTGACCATTTGGGTACGTCTATAGGTCATTGCAACCTTTACATAAATGTGGAGCCTGGCCATTTGGGTACATCTATAGGTCATTGCCTAAATCATTCTAATGGTTACGCACTCTTAAGAGTGTTGGATGTCTGAACGCCTCGCATTGAGAAAAAAGTCGAAACGTCTCGTTGAGAAAAGTCGAAACGCCTCGCATTGAGAAAAGTCCAAACGCCTCGTATTGAGAAAAGTCCAAAATCCAATTGCAGTCATCCGCGTAGACAAAAAGGCGCAAGTCCATCAATGTTTTTTTAATTTCTTCTATTAACTGACAGAAGCAACAAATTGCAAAGTCAGTCGTCGTTTGCCGCATTAAGAAAACGCATGCAAAAAAAAATTGAATTGAAAAGACGAAGAGGACGTATAACCCAAACCGTTCATTGGCAGAATGACAGAATGTACACATAGATTTATAATATATATATATACACATATATACACATACGTCACTTTGAAACATTAGACAGCATGACGTTTTTTCCCCAATAAAGTCACAGCGTGTATTTAATACACAGATGGCGACTAATCCATACACACTGTGAGCAGGAGATTTTCCTCAGGCAAATATTTTCTTTGTGAACAATAAGGTGATTAAGTTTTACGTGAGAAGAGCGGGGGTTTCCCTTTCGCAGTGTTTCGGTGTGCACTCACTGTCACTAACCATGGCAAATGTGGGCGGAGAGAGTTTTCACGGTTATCTCCCTTGGAATTAAGAGTAAACCACGAATATACTATTACTGTAAAACTGTCACCATTATCATTAACACAATATCTATACTAAATGCACCGCTTCTACGTCTACTTCTACTACTACTACTACTACTACTACTGTTACTACTACTACTACTACTACTACTACTACTACTACTACTACTACTACTACTACTACTACTGTTACTACTAAACTGCTGCTAC
>JAXRKP010000184.1:210000-235602 GCA_037039925.1 Doris montereyensis
CTACCAATCGAATGCATTGATAGAAGAAAAGAAAAAGAAAAGACAAATTGAAAACAATAAAAACGGCCAGACTCCAAACACTAAACACTAGCTAGCGACATACTAACGAAATGAAAGAAAACTCCATGAGTTTTGATGCGAATTGTCTCACAATCGAATACAACTCAAACGCTGATAAGCGACCTAACACATTAGTAGTTACTGGGTCAAAGGACTTTATGGTTAAGCAAACTAACAATAATTCAGAGATTCCACCTGATGATTGTATTGGATAACGGGCAATGCATAATCTACAGACCGATGTTTTGCTGAGTGAAATTGAAATGCCGTCAGTGCTACTTGAAAGCCAGAACACTTACGTGAAATCCAGGCATGACTGTTCGACCACTGTCCAAGTCACACACAGAAAACAAGAAGCTGTAGTAGTTGTAGCGGTAGCAAGCAGCTGGGCAGTCTCTGCTAGGCTGACGGTTTGAGCCAAACCAAGACGAGAGCGTTGATAGTCGAAACCACCTATTTAAAACTTTGGCCCTCTTCTGGGATGAAATCTCAAGAAATCAACTCTGGATTGCCTTGATAGAAGAATGCGTGAAATTTAATTTCTTTCAGAGATCTTAGCGGCAGGAAGAAGGGGTCAATCTGCTGTGTTCCACGTGAGCGCAGTGTATTCCGTTGCTAAGATATAGTGTTGTAGGTCAGACGTGCGGCAAGCCTTTAATCAGTGCCAACAGTCAGGACAGCTGTACAGATAGAGATGACCTGACATCGACACTGCTTACATCACCCAATACGAACAAGTCCCAACCCCGGGGGTCAAAGTGATACGACGCGTGACTTCTAAGACAAGAGAGGCTCCTTACTTGAGGGCTAGCACTGAGAACATGGTGCCACTGAAGAGGAAGCCGATATGACGAGACAGATATCTTTAGAAAAGAAAACAAGTTTGGAGCCATAAATCTGTACATTTGATTAAATGCGAGTCATGTCGGATGAAAGAGAGAGGTAGGAAGTAAGGTTCAGATTTCTTACACAAGCTGAGACTACTTAGAGCGTGGAGCAGCAAATTGGAAAGGCAGAGAGGAAACGGCAAGGATGGGGGGGGGTAGCGCAACCAGTTGGGCAAAGAAAGGCGGGTCGCTGTCGGAAGCACTCTGAAATGATTCATGACAACATATTTGGACACCAAGCTTGACCTGTTGTGCGTTATTTGTATATTTGCTCTAAAGGTAAGCGTGCAATGGACAAGTCAGTCGACTGGTCAGTTCCGGTGGAGGCTATCAACACTGGTCTACGCAGTCCAACCAAATGCAGTAGAAGAATAGTTCAGACACCAGTTTGCTGGCAGCTTTTCCTCTAATAGTTGCATACAACTCCTTGTCTTGAATACAGAGGCGTTGTGGCGCATTCGGTAGCACCATGAGTTTGAAATGGTGACTAGAGCCGGCCCATGTTTTGTGACGTCAGCACGCTGTACCATATCCCCACTAGGCATTATGTAATATACGTTGTGACGACGTTCAGGTATTGTAGAGCAGGTACGAGTGGCATTGGGAAAGCAGGTGGTGAAAATGGCATAAAAGTACACAGCCTAAGGTCAAATACTGGGAGAAGAAAAACAATGAAATCAAACATGAGGGGACACTGGGACATTCTATAAACACTGAAATCAACCATCCAACAAAAGGGGACACTGGGACATTCTATAAACACTGAAATCAACCATCCAACAAAGGGGGACACTGGGACATTCTATAAACACTGAAATCAACCATCAGACATAGGGGGACACTGAGACATTCTATAAATACTGAAATCAACCATCAGACACAGGGGGACACTGGGACATTCTATAAATACTGAAATCAACCATCAGACACAGGGGGACACTGGGACATTCTATAAATACTGAAATCATCCATCAGACATAGGGACACTGGGACATTCTATAAATACTGAAATCAACCATCAGACACAGGGGGACACTGGGACATTCTATAAATACTGAAATCAACCATCAGACACAGGGGGACACTGGGACATTCTATAAATACTGAAATCAACCATCAGACACAGGGGGACACTGGGACATTCTATAAATACTGAAATCAACCATCAGACACAGGGGGACACTGAGACATTCTATAAATACTGAAATCAACCATCAGACACAGGGGGACACTGGGACATTCTATAAATACTGAAATCAACCATCAGACACAGGGGACACTGAGACATTCTATAAATACTGAAATCAACCATCATACATAGGGGGACACTGGGACATTCTATAAACACTGAAATCAACCATCCAACAAAGGAGGACACTGGGACATTCTATAAATCTGAAATCAACCATCAGACACAGGGGGACACTGAGACATTCTATAAATACTGAAATCAACCATCAGACACAGGGGACACTGGGACATTCTATAAATACTGAAATCAACCATCAGACACAGGGGGACACTGGGACATTCTATAAATACTGAAATCAACCATCAGACACAGGGGGACACTGGGACATTCTATAAATACTGAAATCAACCATCAGACACAGGGGGACACTGGGACATTCTATAAATACTGAAATCAACCATCAGACACAGGGGGACACTGGGACATTTCTCATAAATACTGAAATCAACCATCAGACACAGGGGGACACTGGGACATTCTATAAACACTGAAATCAACCATCAGACACAGGGGGACACTGAGACATTCTATAAATACTGAAATCAACCATCATACATAGGGGGACACTGGGACATTCTATAAACACTGAAATCAACCATCCAACAAAGGAGGACACTGGGACATTCTATAAACACTGAAATCAACCATCCAACAAAGGAGGACACTGGGACATTCTATAAATACTGAAATCAACCATCCAGACAAAGGGGGACACTGGGACATTCTATAAATACTGAAATCAACCATCCAACAAAGGGGGACACTGAGACATTCTATAAACACTGAAATCAACCATCCAACAAAGGAGGACACTGGGACATTCTATAAACACTGAAATCAACCATCCAACAAAGGGGGACACTGAGACATTCTATAAATACTGAAATCAACGAAATCAAATCATACATAGGGGACACTGGGACATTCTATAAACACTGAAATCAACCATCAACATAGGAGGACACTGGGACATTCTATAAACACTGAAATCAACCATCAACATAGTGGGACACTGGGACATTCTATAAACACTGAAATCAACCATCAACAAAGGGGGACACTGGGACATTCTATAAACACTGAAATCAACCATCATACATAGGGGAACACTGGGACATTCTATAAACACTGAAATCAACCATCAGACATAGGGGGACACTGGGACATTCTATAAACACTGAAATCAACCATCAGACATAGTGGGACACTGGGACATTTTATAAACACTGAAATCAACCATCAGACATAGGGGGACACTGGGACATTCTATAAACACTGAAATCAACCATCCAACACAGGGGAACACTGGGACATTCTATAAACACTGAAATCAACCATCAGACACAGGGGGACACTGGGACATTCTATAAACACTGAAATCAACCATCCAACACAGGGGGACACTGGGACATTCTATAAATACTGAAATCAACCATCAGACAAAGGAGGACACTGGGACATTCTATAAATACTGAAATCAACCATCCAACAAAGGGGGACACTGAGACATTCTATAAACACTGAAATCAACCATCCAACAAAGGAGGACACTGGGACATTCTATAAACACTGAAATCAACCATCCAACAAAGGGGGACACTGAGACATTCTATAAATACTGAAATCAACGAAATCAACCATCAACAGGAGGACACTGGGACATTCTATAAATACTGAAATCAACCATCATACATAGGAGGACACTGGGACATTCTATAAATACTGAAATCAACCATCAGACATAGGGGACACTGGGACATTTTATAAACACTGAAATCAACCATCCAACAAAGGGGGACACTGGGACATTCTATAAACACTGAAATCAACCATCATACATAGGGGAACACTGGGACATTCTATAAACACTGAAATCAACTATCAGACATAGGGGGACACTGGGACATTCTATAAACACTGAAATCAACCATCAGACATAGTGGGACACTGGGACATTTTATAAACACTGAAATCAACCATCAGACATAGGGGGACACTGGGACATTCTATAAACACTGAAATCAACCATCAGACATAGGGTGACACTGGGACATTCTATAAATACTGAAATCAACGAAATCAACCATCAGACATAGTGGGACACTGGGACATTCTATAAACGCTGAAATCAACCATCAGACATAGGGGAACACTGGGGATTTTATAAACACTGAAATCAACCATCAGACATAGTGGGACACTGGGACATTCTATAAATACTGAAATCAACCATCAGACACAGGGGGACACTGGGACATTCTATAAACACTGACACCAACCATCAGACATAGGGGGACACTGGGACATTCTATAAACACTGAAATCAACGAAATCAACCATCAGACATAGTGGGACACTGGGACATTCTATAAACACTGACACCAACCATCAGACATAGGGGAACACTGGGGAATTCTATAAACACTGAAATCAGCCATCAGAAACAGGGGGACACTGGGACATTCTATAAACACTGAAATCAACCATCATACATAGGGGGACACTGGGACATTCTATAAACACTGAAATCAACGAAATCAACCATCAAATATAGTGGGACACTGGGACATTCTATAAACACTGACAAACCATCAAATATAGGGGGACACTGGCACATTCTATAAACACTGACATCAACCATCAGACATAGGGGAACACTGTGGCATTCTATAAACACTGAAATCAACCATCAGACATAGGGGGAACACTGGGACATTCTATAAACACTGACACCAACCATCAGACATGGGAACACTGGGACATTCTATAAACACTGACACCAACCATCAGACATGGGAACACTGGGACATTCTATAAACACTGACACCAACCATCAGACATACGGGAACACTGGGACATTCTATAAACACTGACATCAACCATCAGACATAGGGGAACACTGTGGACATTCTATAAACATTGAAATCAACCATCAGACATACGGGAACACTGGGACATTCTATAAACACTGACACCAACCATCAGACATGGGAACACTGGGACATTCTATAAACACTGACACCAACCATCAGACATACGGGAACACTGGGACATTCTATAAACACTGACATCAACCATCAGACATAGGAGGACACTGGGACATTCTATAAACACTGACACCAACCATCAGACATACGGGAACACTGGGACATTCTATAAATACTGAAACCAACCATCAGACATACGGGAACACTAGGACATTCTTTAAACACTGAAATCAACCATCAGACATACGGAAACACTAGGATATTCTATAAAAACTGAAATCAACCATCAGACATAGGAGGACACTGGGACATTCTATAAACACTGAAATCAACCATCAGACATAGGAGGACACTGGGACATTCTATAAACACTGAAATCAACCATCAGACATAGGAGGACACTAGGACATTCTTTAAACACTGAAATCAACCATCAGACATAGGGGGACACTAGGACATTCTATAAAAACTGAAATCAACCATCAGACATAGGGGAACATTAGGACATTCTATAAACACTGAAATCAACCATCAGACATAGTAGACCATGCCACATTATCTAGTTTGGAGGCCAGTGACTGACACACTGATCTAATCTGCAGTGACCTAGCGCGGTGAGCGGCACACGACACAAAAGGCTGAGCTACAATTATAGAAATGTACCAGGGACTAAATAGATGGGTTAAAAAACAAAGAAGCTAAAAAACTCAAAAACGAAGCCCAAGGTAATCAGCGAGCCCCACACAAATCGGCGTTGGCAAAACTGGGAATCAGCCAAGAAAACATCTGATGTGACTAGTGTGACACATTGAAATGAATGGCCACATGAGACCAATCTCCTGGTGTGAAAGAAACGAGCGCCGAAAAGACAACCTCACTACGGAGTTGATTAACTTAGCTTACACTATTGACACTATTGACAAGTCTATTTGTTTCGTTTAAAAACCAGAAGGAGGCAACGAGTACTTGACATTGCGACTCAATTAAAGTAAAACATGGAATATCAACATTCCAGTTACATACAAACGAGATGGCGATGGGTTTGCATGTTTCATTGAGCTTCAACCCCATCCATTAACTGCTCATTTGTTTCACTGAAATTCATGCTGTCCACCATTGCGGTGATCTCAGCGTGAATTAAGACGAAACAGCAAGATGAAAAGAAAAGTAAAAGAGAAAAGGAAAGAAGTAGGACCTAAGCAGTTGAATTAAATGAAAGAAAATGAAGGATGAATTTTTAAAAAAAAAAGATCAAAAGAAAGAACTATGACCTCCAAGCAGCCCCCGTCAACCGTCCTCGTTGAAGACTTTTAAAGAAAATGCAAAATATAATGCATACGGTATCAAAATATAATGCATACGGTATCAAAAGATAATGCATACGGTATCAAAATATAATGCATACGGTATCAAAATATAATGCATACGGTATCAAAATATAATGCATAAAAAGATAATGCATGCGGTATCAAAAGATAATGCATGCGGTATCAAAAGATAATGCATACGGTATCAAAATATAATGCATACGGTATCAAAATATAATGCATACGGTATCAAAAGAAAATCCCTACGGTATAAAAAAAAATGCATACGGTATAAAAGAAAATGCATACAGTATCGACGAAAAACTAAAACCACCCCCATCCCAGACAAAAACCCCAAAAAACAAAACAAAACAAGAGGAAAGAGCCCAGAGTTGGGCAGACTGTTCTCATGGAAGTCATGAGCATACTTCAGGCAAGACAATTGTTTGAACATTTTGTCGTTACATTTATCATCAAAGTCGAAAAGTAATCGTGAAGGGTTCTTAAACGTACATATTGGGGGCAAAGTGGAAGCTTAGAAGGGGACACAAGTGGCTACCTACCCGGATGACAGGAAAGTCCTGCAACAAATTCAGTCTCGGTGCTTATCGGTGCACTCCAGAAGACGGAAGATACCGGTACCTCAGTCAGCTTATTAATCATTGGCGACAGGAAACAATCAAGATATGCAAGTACAACCGACTTCCCTTACGCACCACCCTCCCCCCTCCCCCAAAAAAATAATAATAATTTAAAAAATAACAATGAAAGTATAGCTAAACACAAAATAGTCACAAACACTTCAGACCTCACAACCTACTTCTATCCCTCCCACCCCACCCCCACCCCCCGAAACAAACAACATAACAAAACAAAAACAATGCAAACAGCAAAAGCACAAAACAAAACCTACAACTAACAAGTTCGCACAAGCCAGGCAACTTTAAGAACACACTGAGAAAAGGTAGAAACACATACGCACAGAGCGCTCGCTCTCTCTGTCTGTCTGTCTGTCTGTCTGTCTGTCTGTCTCTCTCTGTCTCTGTCTCTCTGTCTCTGTCTCTGTCTCTCTCTGTCTGTCTGTCTGTCTGTCTGTCTCTGTCTCTCTCTCTCACTCGCTCTTTCTCCCTCTCTCTCTCTCTCTATCTCCTCTTCCTCCCTCTCTCTTTCTCTCTCTCTCTCTCTTCCTCTCTCTCTCTCTCTAGCTCTCTCTCTCTCTCTCTCTCTCTCTCTCTCTCTCTCTCTCTCTCTCTCTCTCTCTCTCTCTCTCTCTCTCTCTCTCTCTCTCTCTCTCTCTCTCTCTCCCCTCCATCCCCCCCTTCTCTCTATGTGTATCTCTGTCTCTCTATCTCTGTAAACGCTCTGACATGATGTTGTCCAGTACCAGTAGAGTTATCAGCGCAAAACGCTGTACTCACAATAGCCTCAATCGTTGAAGAGAGAAAGAAAAGAATGACAGAATCTGACTTGATTTGATTTACCCACCTCCACACTACACGTGATTTCGAGAGCTTTGTTGGATTTCTTTTTTAATTTAGCCCGGACTGTCCTGTGAACAGCCAATGTATCTTTCACGTGCACAGAGTGTATCAATTTGCACACGGGACCCCCTTTTGATCGTTCGTCCCCGATGGAACTAGGAGTCGATCCCCTACCTGGACCAGGGAGTAGACTTTGCTCGAACAAAATCGAGAACACTTTTGTAACCGTTGCCGGAGCTCGATCCCACTACCTTCTGGTTGAGAGGCCGACACCTTGCCTCTGGACTACCGATGATAGAATGAAAGACACGCATGTCAATATTGTCAGCAGGGCTGATTAAAACAAGAACAACGCCAATGAGCACAGTTACACAAAACAAATGAAAGAGAAGCAAATAGGAAACTGCCGCAATGCACAGAGCTATCTGCAGCTGTCAGTCGTTTGTTCCAGAACAAATTATGTAGCGGTACGTGTGTATGTATGTATGCACGTATGTATGTATGTACGTATGTATGTATGTATGTATGTACGTATTTTTGTATGTATGTATGTACGTATGTACTTACGTATGTATTTATGTATGTATGTATGTATGTATGAACGTATGTTTGTATGTATGTATGTACGCATGTATGTACATATGTATGTTCGTATGTATGTACGTATGTATGTATGTATGTACGTATGTATGTTTGTATGTACGTATGTATGTATGTATGCATGTATGTATGTATGTATTTATGTATGTATGTATGTATATATGTAGATATGGATGTATGTACGTATGTATGTATGTGTATATGTATATAATATGTATGTATGTATTTACGTATGTATGTATGTATGCATACAATATGTATGTATGTATATAATGTGTATGTATGCATGCATGTATGTATGTATGCATGTATGTATGTGTGTGTATGTATGTATGTATGTAAATATGTATGTATGAATGTATGTATGTACGTATGTATGTATGTATGTATGTGTGTGCGTATGTATGTATGTGTATGTATAATGTATGCATGTATGTATTTATGTATGTTTGTATGTATGTATGTATGTGTGTATGTATGTATGTATGCATGTATGTATGTGTGTGTATGTATGTAAATATGTATGTATGAATGTATGTATGTATGTATGTATGTGTGTGTATGTGGGTATGTATGCATGTATTTATGCATGCATGGTTGTATGTATGTATGTATGTATGTGTGTGTGTATGTATGTATGTATGTATGTATGTGTATGTATAATGTATGCATGTATGTATTTATGTATGTAGGTATGTATGTATGTATGTATGTGCATGTATTTATGTATGTATGTATGCATGTATGTATGTGTGTGTATGTATGTAAATATGTATGTATGAATGTATGTATTTATGTATGTATGCATGTATGTGTATCTGTGTATGTATGTATGTATTTATGCATGCATGGTTGTATGTATGTATGTATATAATAGGTATGTATGTATGTATGTATGTATGTATGTGTGTATGTATGTATGTATGTATGTGTGTATGTATGTATGTATGTGTAAGTATGTATGTATGTATGTGTGTATGCACGTGTGTATGTATGTATGTATGTGTATGCATGTGTGTGTATGTATGTATGTATGTATGTATGTATGTATGTATGTGTATGTATGTATGTATGAATGTATGTATGTATGTATGTATGAATGTATGTATGTATGTATGTATGTATGTATGTATGTATGTATGTATGTATGTATGTATGTATGTATGCATGGGTGGGGATGGATGGATGGATGGATGGATTAGTTATGGATGTGCAAGTGTACAGATGAGAATGCACCTGACAATGATGCCTTTGATAGCAGGATAGAGTGATATTAGAAGGAAAAAAAAAACCGCAGCGCTTAGTCTGAATTGATTGGCCTTAGTCTGAATTGCTTGGCCTTAGTCTGATCACGCCTAGTGTGTCGACTAGCAAAGACAGTTAAGTACACAGCTCAGAAAGTCAGAGGGGGTGGCATGGGAGGATGGGGGGTGCAGGGTGGGAAGGGGGAAACACGGTGAATAAGTGAAAGCATCGATTTGGTTTCAAATACGATGAAGACAATATGAGTATGAGCATAATTCATACTATCGATTTCGGGCCAGTCATCTTGATGAGAACTTCTGTAACAGTTGATATACACGTCATCATCCTCAAACTGCGCATAACCTGTACAAACACACGCACATACATATACACACACACACGCACATACATACACACACATACATACACACAAACACGCATACATACACACACACACGCACATACACATCTATGGGAAATTCATCCAGGGGTTATAGCGTGTGGGTTACGTGCCAATATTAGCCAAACGCTAGCGCTTTGGACGTGATGGTAAAACACGTGTAGGCTAGTGGTAAACTGAGTGTCGCTAGTGTCGGTGTCACACCTCATTCATATGGATTTCACAACGATGCAACTTGGACAAAATAAATAGAATAATTTATTATAGTCATAGCTTTTTAGACAGAATAACACGCATGACATAATACCTATAACTTGGGGGGGGGGGCTTTGAATATGTAATAATTAGGTCGCTGATGCGAAAAGGTGACAATGCCAGGAATAACATTAATAACACAACAGATCTTTTTGTAACCCATGTCAACCTTGACTTCCTTTACTATTCAAGTCAATTAAAAATGTCTTTATTGTCGGTAACATCATACATTGTCATTACAAAAAGAGACATGCAGATATCACAAAGGGAAATAACTTAAAATAAACCCTTATGACTTTTCACCGACATTTCAATAGCAAATATTACCAAATGCTATCTAAGATTGGATTAAAAATCTAGTCTTTAAAAATCTAGAGTTAACAAAGAAATATGATACACAATTATATAGAACAAATGACACAATGACAATCTTTACCGTTCCACATCGAAATACGATTTTTAAATTGATCAAAATTTGTTTCAAAACTTAAATGTTCAGGTAATTTGTTCCACAGAACTGCAGCAGCGAATTTAAATGATTATTTTCCGAAAGCAGTGGTTCTAGGTTTAGGGATATTGTCTACATTTGTATATTTGAAATTATACCTTCTATCTTTAAATGATATCAAATCTTGGAGACAGGATGGCGATAATTCATGCAAAATTTTGAAAGTGTCAATAACCATAGCTCGCATTCGTTTCACTTCCAGGGTTGGAATTTGTGCCACCCCAAGAGAACTTCATCTGTGTTACTATAGTCATTGTATATAAATCTAAGAACTCGTTCTTGAATTTTTTTCTTATTTCCATATGTTTGATTTCGAACAGAAGTGCCGTGCTAAAGGACAAAAGTTAAAGTTAGAAAGAATACACGTATGAAATATAGCTAGCTTGTTTAATTTTGAGAGATATCTACCGATTCTCTTCAACACATTGAGTTGTTGAGAGGCCTTGCGGTAAATTATCTTTATGTGGACATCAAACTTTAATTGATAATCTATCTCTATTCCTAACAGTTTGACAGTTTCTTCACAAGATATAGAGACTGAGTCAATTTGAAAAAAATGGGTTTCTTGGAAAATGTTCGTTTGCCGAGTGCAAGAGCTTGGAATTTTTCTGGATTTGCTTGCATACAGTTCATGTGGAACCAGTTTATTAGTACACTGCTTTCCTGTTCCAAAGTATCCACAAGCTTACCAAAATCAGGATGATTGTAATGTAAGACAATGTGTTATCATCTGCATAATTATAGAGAGTTCCTTCTTTCATAAATAGAAATATATAATTAATAAAAACATTAAATAGTAAGGGACCTAGAATGGATCCTTGGGGCACACCCTTTTCAATAAATTCCCAACCACTGACAGTGCTCCCAAGCTTTACTTGCTGCTTTCTATCTGAAAGATAGCTTTGGATCAGAGAAACAGAGTGTTGCAATAAACCATATGCCGATAATTTGTGTAAAAGAATGTCGTGGGGAAAACAATCAAAGGCTTTGGATAAGTCAATAAATATGGCAGCGACATAGTGATTTCTATTCAAGGATAGCTTCCAGTCTTCTATAAGTCTAAGTATAATCGATTAGCACGCATGACCTTTTCTAAAAGCCCAAAGAAAATCATGAAAAAATGTATTAAAATATTCGGATAGCTGAAGTGCCATGACTTTTTCTAAGATCTTGGAAATTATAGGTAGAATGTTTACTGGTCTATAATTCTTTATATCGAATGGGTATATTTTTTTAAAATAGTGGTATTACTTGTGCCGTCTTTAATTTATCTGGAAATGTACTTGTTCTAATAGACTTGTTTATGATATTGCATATATGCTCATTCAATATTGGGGCACTGGCTTTAAGGAGTTTGGCAGATATTGTGTCCTCACCAGTTGACTTTCTGACATTTAAATTATTGATAATTTTCCCAATTGTTTCAGGGTTAGTTTCTTTGAATTCAAAGTTTGGTACTTTTGGTGTGTTTTTCTTTTATGGCCTTAATGCTAGAGTGTAATTCTGAATCTAGTGATATGCTGTTACCAATGTCTTTCGCAACGTTGACAAAGAAATTGTTGAAAGTTTTGCACACATCTTGTCTATCATTTACAACTTTGTCATTCTTTCTCAGAATTATTTTTTGGTCACTCGATTTGATTTTGTTTTATTATTATTATTATTATTATTATTATTATTATTATTATTATTATTATTATTATTATTATTATTAATATCATTATTATAAATATCATCATCGTCATTATTATTAGTATTATTATTATTATTATTATTTTCATTACCATTAATATCAATATTACTATTATCATTATTATTATTATTATTATTATTATTAGTAGTAGTAGTAGTAGTAGTAGTAGTAGTAGTAGTAGTAGTAGTAGTAGTAGTAGTAGTAGTAGTAGTAGTAGTAGTAGTAGTAGTAGTAGTAGTAGTAGTAGTAGTAGTAGTAGTAGTAGTAGTAGTAGTAGTAGTAGTAGTAATACGAAGGAGCCACAGTGGAGTGAAGTCAAAGGCAAAATATGACAATGAGTGACAACTCCACTAATAAAGACAGAACAAACACGTGACGTTTCGGGTATAACCCCTAGTCAGACAACAAACGCGAAATATCTAAAATCTAGATCTAAGTATACTACCTCAGACATCACACAATGTGATGTCAGAAGAAAAACATAGATCTAGATCTATAAGCATTTAAAAAAAAAGATAAATAACGTAAACAATAAAGAGATGTGGCAATGTGAACTATCTAAATAGCTGTGAATAATACGAAGGAGCCACAGTGGAGCGAAGTCAAAGGCAAAATATGACAATAAATGACAACTCCAGAACAAACACGTGCCGTTTCGGGTATAATCTTTCGTCAGACAACAAACGAGAAATAATTTCAATTGCTAATAGATCTAGATCTATGGTTTTCTTCTAACATCACATTGTGTGATGCCGGAGGTAGTACTTAGATCTAGATTCTAGATATTTCTCATTTGTTGTCTGACGAAGGGTTATGCCGAAACGTCACGTGTTTGTTCTGTCTTTATTAGTGGAGTTGCCACTTATTGTCATATTTAGCCTATTATTATTATCATTATCATTATTATTATTATTATTATTATTATTATTATTATTAGTAGTAGTAGTAGTATTACTAGTAGTAGTAGTAGTAGTAGTAGTAGTAGTAGTAGTAGTAGTAGTAGTAGTAGTAGTAGTAGTATTACTAGTAGTAGTAGTAGTAGTAGTAGTAGTAGTAGTAGTAGTATTAGTAGTAGTAGTAGTAGTAGTAGTAGTAGTAGTAGTAGTAGTAGTAGTAGTAGTAGTAGTAGTAGTAGTAGTAGTAGTAGTAGTAGTAGTAGTAGTAGTAGTAGTAGTAGTAGTATTAGCATCAATTATCATTTCCTTGTTGTTATCATTATTACTTTTGTTTTCTTGTTATTATTAGTAATAGTATTAATGTTATAATTATTGTTATTATTATTGGTTATCACATGTAGTATTACTATAACTATAATGATAACTAATACACTATCATCATCATCAGTCTTATTATTAATAAAACATTGTTATCATCATCATTCTCATAGTTCCTTCTAGTTTATAAAATAACACAATACATTTGAATGATATATCGATTTTAATTACTTTATCGTTCATTCATGAAACAGTATAAGACATCTAATTTGCACATTTCGATATGCTGTGTTTCCATTTCTGTTCTCTCTCTGTCTCTGTCTCTCTCCCTCTCTCTCTCTCTCTCTTTCTCTCTCTCTCTCTCTCTCTCTCTCTCTGTCTCTCTCTGTCTCTCTCTGTCTGTCTGTCTGTCTGTCTGTCTGTCTGTCTGTCTGTCTCTCTCTCTCTCTCTCTCTCTCTCTCTCTGTCTCTGTCTCTCTCTCTCTCTTTCTGTCTCTCTCTCTCTCTCTGTCTCTCTGTCTCTCTCTCTCTCTCTCTCTCTCTCTCTCTCTCTCTCTCTCTCTCTCTCTCTGCCTCTCCGTCTTTCCCTCTACCTCTCTCTCAATTCATTGTTTCTTATGTCTTAGTTTACTTCCGGAAATTACCAGAAACACCTGAACTTATTCATAATCAAGTCAAAGAAATTCCAAAAATAAATACAAACAACAAAACAACACCAATAAACAAAATAATGAAAAATCTTATATCTACAGAAAACCGCTAGATTAACTTAGTTGTGGCTGTGTAATGAAAAATCCTACTTTTACAGAAAAGCACCAGATGACCTTCGTTGTGGCTGTGTGTAAAATCATACTTACTCAATACTTCTGCCTCTATGGAAAACAATAACAGCATGCATAGACCAGCATGGGACCAACAAGCTCCCCCTCCTCTTATCTTATCACTGTTCTCTCTTCCCTTCAAGAGGCCACCAACTGCCTCAGTGTAGCCATGTGTACGACGCCCCTCAATTTAAATCAAATTAGAAAAGAGGCCAAGCATTTTTTGGTTTCAATGGTATTAATTGAAAGTGACAACAACACACAACACAGTCTCAGTCTACCGTTACTGCAAGGACCACACCACAAGGGGAGACCACCGACAGAAAACAAGACTAACAGTAACAGTAGACGGTAATGAAAGAAAAGCATTTATAGGACTACGATAACAGGCGCAGTGGCCTATTGCGTGGGAAGGAAGGAGACATGACGTTTAATGACAACAAGTACAGAAACGTTTTCTCATCATAGTCTGCACACAACACAAAACGACTGATACCAAGCGGTTTCAAACTAAAAAACAAAAAAATACTTTTTTTTTTTTTTTCGCCAAAACGGACACACTCTCATGTTTTTATTATTGTAGTCAAATAAACCCGTAATGCATATTCGTATCCCTCTTTTGTCAGAAGACACGCATGAAATATTAACTGTGCACAATCTTTGTGAAATATTCTATAGTACTTTCGTAAACTTGAAAAGATTATAGATACAATAGAAAGTATGTATGTTCAATTCTGTCAAGAAGCACTTCTGTAACAATCTGTATAATTGTACTTATAATGGAAATAACAGACATCATAAAACTACAGACATAGTATAGGCTACTATCAACTACCACTACCAGAAAAACAAAAGAAAAGAACTGGCCACTTTGTCTTACCGTTTGAGGAATAAGCTCCATACACTATTAGTCTACACGTATATCTCACTCTCAACTCTCAGTAAGAATCAAAGTAGCCTACACGTGTGCTGGCGATCGGACATGAGAAGCCTTTGTTCCAAAGTTAAACGTCAACTCCATTTCTTTTGTGGGGAAAATCGATGCCACACCACCTGTTGGACTACACGTGGGCACACTCCCAGTACTCACACACACACACACACGTAGCCTAACACACATACCTACAGTCACTTACACACGGTGTTAATAATAATACTAGTGTCGAACCCAACTGTGGCTTTGTGATGACGTAACGACGACGGCGTTACAATTTAATAACTTGACATACGTCTTAGTGGCAATTCTTCCAGCTTAGGAAGGCGGAATAAAATCACGGAGCAGTTACTTGCCCTTTGTTTACATTGTCACACTGGTCAAACGTTTAATCAATGGACGGGGAGTCAAGATCTTCCAATGGTAACAGTAATGCATATGACCAAGAGCAAGGGGTGGGGGGGGGAGAAATGGGTAAGATATAGTCATGTGAGCCATGGAACTCAAAATAAGTCAAATTCCTTCAAGGCCGTTACGGCCCATAGAGCCGGGGCTTATCCAGGTTTCAATAGCGTGAAGTAGAACAGGTGATAATAATCACCTCTGGACATGACGATAATCTGACGCAGGCTTTTATTCCCAAGCTAGTGCTTGAACCCATTTGCACCCTCGGTTGAGTGAGAAAAAATTCGTGTTAAGCGTCTTTCCCAAAGAACATAACGTCGGACCCAGCTTTGTAGGATTCTTACCCGGATCTCATGATTCTCAGTCCGACAGCCTAACCACTCGCCACCGACTCCACAACCCAAAAAAGTCCATGGCTATTTGGACCATTAAGACATCTAGGGCTATTTGGACCATTAAGAAATCTGGGCTATTTGGACCTTTAAGACATCTAGGGCTATTTGGACCATTAAGGCATCTAGGGCTATTTGGACCATTAAGACAACTAGGGTTATTTGGATCATTAAGACATCTAGGGCTATTTGGGCCATTAAGCCTGAAGACATCTAGGGCTATTTGGACCATTAAGACTGAAGACATCTAGGGCTATTTGGGCCATTAAGCCTGAAGACATCTAGGGCTATTTGGACCATTAAGACTGAAGACATCTAGGGCTATTTGGGCCATTAAGCCTGAAGACATCTAGGCTATTTGGACCATTAAGACTGAAGACATCTAGGGCTATTTGGACCATTAAGACTGAAGACATCTAGGGCTATTTGGACCATTAAGACTGAAGACATCTAGGGCTATTTGGACCATTAAGACTGAAGACATCTAGATCTATCACGATCCCGAGCCATTTGGCCCCACCCCCCCCCCCCTCCCCCTCACCTAACCTGCCGATTTTTTAAGACATGTAAAAAGTACACCGTAGGAAAAAGAAAGTGTATGTATGCACCAGTCCCACATTTACACAGTGTGTTGGGTATTTTGACTTCATTGTAAACAATTAAATTGGGTCACCTTGTGTAGGTACTGGTACCACTAGTCCTCCTACATTTACACAGTGTGTTGGGTATTTTGACTTCATTGTAAACAATTAAATTGGGAAACCTTGTGTAGGTACCGGTACCAGTCCTACATTTACACAGTGTGTTGGGTATTTTGACTTCATTGTAAACAATTAAATTGGGAAACCTTGTGTAGGTACCGGTACCACTCCTACATTTACACAGTGTGTTGGGTATTTTGACTTCATTGTAAACAATTAATTTGGGAAACTTGGGTAGGTACCGGTACCAGTCCTACATTTACACAACACGTGTACATGTATTGCGTAGCTTGCCTTCATGTGAGACAACTTGGACATCCATGAGAACAGCAGGTGACTGGCATGAAGGGCAAGGTAGATAATATTGATAATTATTATTATGATGCTTAGTTATTTCCCCTGGAGGGCAAGAACGACTCAACACCAGTCAGGCTGCAAGTGCAAGGAAGACAGAACGTCGCTTTAGTGTTAGTGTTAGTATAAGACACTCACTTTCAAACTGTACGGGGCTTGGCTTGCCGATTGGATTTGACTGACTTGAGTGGGGTTTGAAGCCAACCATCCCATGTTTATACGCTTACAGACATTAGAATGGAAAAACACAATTGCTATTGGGCGAGGCGAGCTTACTTAGTAAGCTCGCCTCGCTATTGGGATATGCCAACGTAAGTATCACTAGTTTTACCTCAGATGCCTGCTATCTCCTGAAATAAACAGGTTGTAAGAACACTTCACTCGAAATTGTGAAATCGCAGGTCTTTCCGATCATTATTATTCAGTAAACATGACAAGCAAAGGCCTTGGCTGACGGCAGTATAAAAAAGATTGTGGGGGAGAGGGGGAGGGGAGATATTTGAGATGAGAGGTAGACGCAGGGGTACTTTGTATCAATCCCTCTGAAAATTAACATGATATAAACATTCCTCCTTCATCCCCTGATTGAAAATAAAACAAACCAACCCCCCCCTTATTTACAGACAAAAAAGTACCAACATATTTTTAAAATCCAAAACAACTTAGATTCATGTGTGTAAATCTCCTCTCTCTCCCTTCCCCACTCCATACTTTCAACTCGATTATACACATACAAACACACACACATATATAGTTAGTCAAAATATGGGTGATTATCTGCATTGGTTGGAACTTGATTTAGTCCATCAAGGGCAAAATGAGTTGTAAAGAAAACGATTTATCAACCTTGATAAATGTAACTCCGGGACAGATGTGTTCTTACAATGAGTCATTAACTTACAGAAAGTAGCTAGTCTGGGGATCTGTCACACATAGATTTTAAGGGACTTCAGGATGTGCATTTATAAAACTTTCAAATCGATTAGAAGAAGCCAATGAAATTATTTAAAAAATTAGAAAATGATCATGTTTAAATTTACCATTTACATTATGTATATATATATTCTTACCATTTACAACTATGCATCCTTATATATATATAGCATTTAAAACAAAATTAATTCAATCTTACAGGAATAAATAGTAAATTAGTCCTGATAGAAATTCACGAAAAATGTTCAAACAGAGAGGAGAAAGAATATAACTCATTGAATTGCAAGTGCTTTGTTGTAATAATACAAGATTAACTGTTAGAAGTATTCTTTGTGTGAAATTAGTGTCATAAAATTTGACAGATCTTGATATTTTCAGTCATAGATCAATTTCATAAAAATAATATTTAATAATGTTATTATCAAAGTGTTTTTAAAGACAACACTAATAATATAGTGAGTCTCTTGCAAAAGAAAATAATTTTGGGTATGTTTAACTTTAAGCTCTACTTTCCTTAAATTTAAGTTTACTTATATTCCTAATCCAAAATGTCTAAAAGACTGAGTCAAGGCATGGATTGTTTCATTGTGGGAACGTGGGACATAAGGTGAGATTTTATAACCAAAATTATGTACATTTTTCTTTTCAAAAGAAACGCATCCTTCAATTCTCTTGTAAGCAACCAGTCAACCATCTGATAGAAAAACCCACCATGGAAGAGGACAGAATAATATGCAAAGGCAAACTGAAAATTGTACCACAGCGATTTGAGAATTACAGAAAAGAAAAAATCATAATCCCTCTTTCAAACTGAAACATACCGACCAGTTATCTTTCTCTTAATACCGGTATACAAGGACAATACTGGGAAAAGCAGAAAAGCACACTTCAGATGCGTTAGCAAAAAACAATGCAAAACATACCTCTCTTTCTTCTATAACATCTTCCAAACAGTTCATCACTTTCAATGTCTTAAATATATATATATCAGAAGAGTTTGTGAAGCTGAAAATATGAACAAACAGTTTTAACTTTTATCTGTAACAAGAATATTAAACAAATATTTTGGCAGTAATTTATACACATTTGCATTGATTTATTTCTTTTTTCCTTCTTTCTCATTGTCTTCACAAACTGTGTATTTGTGATAAGCAGGGAAGGGTACTGTGCTAATAAAAAAATTAATACAAAAACTCTGCTCCCCTTCTATAAAAAAAAAACCTACAACAGAAACAAGGCTAGCCAGAGAAAAATAAGCAAAACAAACAAACAAAAATCAAACAAGATAACAAAACAACAAAACTGATGAACAAACAAACCAAGGACACAGTACATTTTAATATTTTAACACAAAATATTATCATGATATCAAGCATTTTCATAAAAATGTCAGGCTACAAAATGTAATGAAATCAACGGCTATGAACTTACAAGCAAATCACATTCTTAAATTCAGCACTCTGTCATGATACAGTCATTGCCTCATTTAAACATAGGTCATTCTTTTCTTTGGGACTGACACTATAAAATTCATCTTCTTTGAAGTGAAGCAAAACTTGCTTCTTTAATAGCCTCAAATTTAAAAGACATGAAACCAATTAAAGATCTTTGATTTAGTCGATTTAAAAAAAAGAAAAGACTTGAGGACCATTTGATTTTTCCCTCTATTATTTGTGCATCAGAAAAGGAAGATCTAATTTAATCAAACACATCAAGGGTGAAGAATAATGGCTTTCAGATTTAATAACATTCTTTGGATACAAAACTGAACGTCACACTTTACGGTTAAATGATGCTTAAAGCCGTTTAAATCAATGCAAGTCATTTTACTTCTGTGTCTTAGCAGAATTACTAGCTCAGGACACACATAATTTTTACAAAGTTCGCACACATAGATTTTAATACATTTATAAATATATCTATATGCATCATTTTCATTTTCAAAATATTAATTTTGACCATAATTTCAAACTGGAGATGAAGATGGAAAATAAAGATGACAAAAAGAGAAAGAAACGAGGGTGCGAGTGGGCCGATAATATACATTTATTTATTATATATCAGATAAAAGTAGATTAAAAATAAAGAAATAATTAAATGAGTAACCACACATTAAATTGAGTTTATTCCTGCATTCAGGTTTAAATTCATTTAATTTATTTGAATGTCTGCAGTAGTCATGAAATAAAGATTGACCCATCTTACCCAGTCATGGACATTAATGTTGGCTAAAATTAAAATATATAGGCTTATTGTTAGAGATTTCAAATGTCATTTAATTAAATGTCATCTTAACATTCAATGTACAGATCTACATAGAATCTATTATAAATAAACAAACAAAATAATATACAAATCAAGAAATTAAATTTTAAAAACGAATCAAAACATCCTGGCTACCCCCTATCATATCAATCCCCTATTCCTTTGGATCTCCACCAAATAGTAAATAGCACTCTATAGACTGATAGCGATGAAAACTAAAGAAATCTGCTGTGCACGGACAAAACACACACAACATCAAGTTCTCTTCTTTTGTTATTTTTAAAAAAAAGCCAATGTCCCTTTTAAACTACTTACGGTGTGTCCGGGCTCTCTGCGACGATGAGTTACACTTGTTGGTGGTATATGGCATTGGTAGTGGTCAGAAAATTCGTTGCTGTTATCGGACCAATCATCCACACCCACAGGTCCTGGAAGCAACGGATCTGAGGCAGAATTCTCGGTTGATCCGTAATAGGCAGGTGTCGAGTCTGCGTTATTAATGGGACGTGACGACATTGCCCCAATAATCTCTAATAAATATGCACAAAAGATTTGTAGATCTTATATTAGTTGACTTTATAGAAAATGTTATAGGCCGATTCTTTCGGCTAATGATATTTAGTGTTGCCATGTTGCCACATAGTAATATTCACAACTTTGAATATGTCGTAACCTATACATACCAGTTGCAGCAGTGTAAAACATTCTCGAAAACAAAACAGATGAAAACCGTGAAATTGTGGGATGTAAGTTTAAGTTCAGATGACAATTTGTTCCACGACGAAAGTAATCTTATCTCACGTTTCAGTAAGGAGTTTGCACAGATAAATATCAATGATTGTTTCCATCAGATATCAGGAGAATATTGACTAAGAGAGAAAAAAATAAATCGACACCCCTAGGCAATAATAAGTCATTGATCGAGAATCAATGTACCTTTAACCAAATTATATATTATATGCTATATTTATGATACAAAAAATGTCTGTGAACGTTCATGAAAGATAACTTTAACCGACGTGTGATAGACCTATCTCCCTGCACTATCAATCGTAGCACAACCAGAAACCATCACAAAGAATGTAGGGCATGTAAAACAGTAAAGATTACAGACACACATCACATGATTTCAGATCACATGATAATTGGTCAGCTGACTTTATGGCCACTGGTTTGCTTGTTATCTTTGACAGTCAGTGACAACTTCAGTGTTGCCGCTGCTGCTTTCACTGTCAGTGCCAAGAGTTAAATGTGACCAATGAAACGCACAAACATGTACTTCTCAAAGCAAAAATATGTCAAGATTATGGGACTGAATTTAGATCTACCTCTCATTTGATCACTGCTATTTTACTGCTAGATCTATCTAGATCTAAGCCTCTGTATCATCATCTATTGGATTATAATTGTTTAGCTGATCAGATCTAGCTTACTAGATCTAGATCTAGTTCTCTAGATTATAATCTAGATTTCTAGATCTACAGATTCTAGATCTTGATATAATCTCGATCTAGATAGTTTAGATTTAGGTAATGATCTAGATTCTAGATCTACACGGGCAATTAATTAATAAACAGACAGCCAGTCGGAGTCTCCGCCTAAGAAGCCGGTGGATTTCCCCTTTAATTAGAATCTAGAAGATCTAGACTCCTCTATAAGAGGTCACTTCCAAAATTGTTAATCAGGCTAAGAGACTGTGAGACTGTTTTTTGTTTTGTCCGAAAGGTCATATAGTTTGCTTAACTAAATAAAGTTAAGATCTAGAGTGGGGTAACATCAAGGCTTTAACATCAGTACAGCTAGTCAGTTCTGTTTGAATTACTCCTTAACTATTGATGTCCTGTTGCAAGGAATGGAATACCCCACTAATGAGAATTAAGTTAAATTAAGTAAGGGGGGGGGGGGGTTCAACAGGGGTTACCCCTTGATTACGTAAAAACCCAGTAAAAAAAAATGTGGCGGTGGATTAGTTAGAACCTACTGAAAAACAAAGAGGGGGGGGGGTTCCTACCTGAATAAAAGTCATAAATTAGACTAGATACATTAATACTCAATATAGTAGGAGTCGGATTCAATTTTGTGTGAGACCTTTCATTGAAATACAAAGTCAACAAGGAACTCTTCCCGTTTTAACAGCATCGATTATTTTTTGTTTAATTTCAAAGATGGTTGCCAAGCATCCGCAAAATGCGGGACAGTCCCTCGTATGTGTCCCCTGTCCCGGGAATCGAACTTGCTCAACCGGTCAACTTTCAGCTAAATCCCCACTGTACAACTACTGACGTTGCCAATAATATCAAATATTACTATAACAATACATTGTAGAAGAACACTATCAGCACAATACCTCTAGTACTATTATTACAGATTATGATGTGAGTGTTGGCTCTGTGCTCTGTCTGTCTGTCTGTCTGCCTGCCTCTCTCTCTCTCTCTCTCTCTCTCTCTCTCTCTCTCTCTCTCTCTCTCTCTCTCTCCTCCTCCCCCTCCCTCCCTCCCTCCCTCCCCCTCCTCTCTCTCTCTCTCTCTCTCTCTCTCTCTCTCTCTCTCTCTCTCTCTCTCTCTCTCTCTCGCTTCTCTCTCTTTCTTTTTCTTTCACTTCACTTTCATTCATAGTTTAAGCCTTTAAGTTTTTTTACCAAGAACATATTATGAACAGTGCTCAAGTCTAGTAACCTTGAAAGAAAAAATAAATAGTCAAGTACTGTTGTACTAGTAGTCGTGAGAAGGCCCACATGGTTCTCAGAATAAGTTTTTGATGGCCGCATATGCCAAACACAATGCTACATGTGTCTGCATTGATCACGGTGTATTAATACATAATTCTTGTATTATAAGAGAGAGGAGGGAGAGAGAGAGTGTGTGTGTGCGTGAGCGCACGTGTGTTAAAGTAAGTTCATCACAGACATGGTGCAAATCATGAATGAGACTGTTAATAGGGTTCTGTGAAAACGATCAAATGATCCATCATAAGGGAATCCTGCTATGGTAAAGAAAAATAATCACAACTCGCGTTATATGGGTGGGTTATGAGCATGATTTACACAGATTGAAGGACAGTAAATACCTATTTGATTGAAACAAAAGAATTGAAAGTTGATCTAATCCCAAAAAAGATATTAAAATATGTATTAATGATGTTTAATGGTTAAGGGGATAACAACACGGTATTTTTAAATATTCACTATGCCTCAAGGAAGAACACCCTAGCAGTGAAAATAGAACTGTCTGAAAGCATAGAGACGTACAAATTCAAAAATGGTAAGATAACGATGTTCACTTAATTAGTATCTTCAGAACAACAGGGCAAAACAAGTGATATTAAGGTAACGTCAGCGTAATAGCGGAGAAATCTGATATGGGCGAGGGAATTCCCTGGGTGCCCACTGACAGGTGATTTATTGCGCGTAAGCCGGCAATTAAAGGAACGCTCTCACAAGTCTGCATAGCCATGAGCCTGGCTGTTAACAATTAACAAGTCATCCGTTTCACCTCAAAACTGGCACACAGCACAGCGGCAATCCATGACTTGAACGTTTTGGTTGCTTTGGCCTCTAATAAAAATGTTTCACAAAACGATGCGAGTCAGTGAAAAGTCGTTGTTTCATGGCCTTTATCGACCGGCACGATCTCGTTGCAGGCGGCTTCACTCTTCAGGTCCTCGTTGAATGAGTCGGGTTTTTCTGAAAATGGAGGGAAAAGGGGGATTTCTATTGGCCTCGCTGTAGCCGACATTTCTTTGAATGCCATCTCGGTGGATGCAGCTCCCACTGTATTTATATATCTGATAGTTAATACTATTCAGTATAAGAATTAAACACCATCTAGCCTTTTTTTTAGTCATATTCACTTCCGGGTCAAACGGGACATAAATTCTGAAAGAGTGCCCTGTTTGGTTTTTTCTTTCTTTATCAGTTCCATTTCAGTGTGTCTTTAGATGCCGAAATGATATTTCTCCAGGCTACCCTGTCCTGACATTTCTGTTTCCTTCTGTTTAGTAAAGGTTAAATTTCTGTGCTTTAGTGCTCTTCTATATCTTCGTCCCACTTTCTTCAAGGTCTACCTTTTTGGTCTTTTCTTTGGGTTTTAGCATTGTTGTATACTGGTCTAGCTATTATATTCTCTTTCCATTCATTTTGTTTACATACCCAAACCATCTGAGTTGATTTATCTTTACCTTAATTCTAATGCCATCAGCGTTGGTTTGATAAACGTTCTACTGATTATCTAGGTTCCAAGCCTTGTATTCGCGCAAGACACTGTCTGTCGGCTAAGAGTTGGAGGCCACTCCTTGTGCCTTCCGTGGACCAGCCGCCTCTTAGGCAGAGACTAAGTGTGCTGTACTATTCTTATTTCTTGAAGTGATACAAGTTGCAAGTGACAATGAATGCAGGATCCTTCTTAATAATGTCTTTATCCAGTCAGTATTCCATGAACTTGTTTTGGGTCACAAAGGAGACTATGTAGATTTATTACCCAAGTTAGGGAAAAGCAAGGTCATGATGGGAGACAAATAATGAAGTGAAAATAACAGATAACAAAACATTTGTATATATATCTGAAAAATGATGAAACACTTTCTATTTCTTTTATGACAACAACATATTGCCCTACCTCAATACCGTTAACAAGAATTTGATTATATGTGAAATAAGATCATTTTATTTATCTCATGGAAATTGGCTCGGTCACGTCATGTAATTTTACAAACAGCTTTAAACAAATTTCTATGTAAACAATGAGGTTTTAACTAGAATAGTTACATATCATCACATGAAGAAGAAAAATATAAGAGCTGTGATTATAAGCCTAGAAACATTAAATTTAAATTGTCATTAAGAGGATATAAATCACAACCTACCAAAGATTTATAAAATATGGACAGTCCTTGTGTCTTTCTTTAAACTAC
>JAXRKP010000184.1:235629-250629 GCA_037039925.1 Doris montereyensis
AGATGCACACAGGAGAAAACGGTTTGTAAAAAAGGAAGGATAAAAACGTGAACAAAACTTCCCTAATGTCATGACATTGACATCAGGAGAGAGATCAGAAATATAGTGATATCAACAAAAAGAAAGACTGACATTTTCAATAGAGTTCAATGAGATGGCTCATGTTTTAGTGGGAAGTAAAACAGTGTGTTATAGTCACTTGCTTTTCAAATATTCAAAACAAACATGATTATTTTCCTGTTCACACAAAAGTATGTAGGTGTTCTCACTATAGAGAGGGAATGTTATATTAAAATAAGCATTGATTGCTTTGTCTCATAACAATTGAATTATAACCTTTAGCCTCTCAATTTCAAGGAAAATAACCAAAGAACAACTTCTAGACATCAAAATTTTGAAAAAAATTGTGGTTTTAAATAATTTTATTTCAAGCAAATCACAGATATGTAATGTGAAAAAATTGTGGTTTTAAATAATTTTATTTCAAGCAAATCACAGATATGTAATGTGAAAAAATTGTGGTTTTAAATAATTTTCTTTCAAGCAAATCACAGATATAATGTAATTTTGAAAAAATTGTGGTTTTAAATAATTTTCTTTCAAGCAAATCACAGATATGTAATGTGAAAAAAATCAAGTGTGAGGAGTGCAAAATAAAAAATGTAATCCACTCCCTTACGGCAGTTGAACATGTCTAAAATGGAAAATTTCCTTCCAACAGGAACACAAACACACACACACACATGACACACACACACACACACACAATCTTATCTATTTGTACAATGGACATGTAATGTATATGTCACTGAGTATTTCCTGTTCCATATTTATCCCAGTTTATTCTATTAATTTTAGGCGTTCACAAAACTAATGTCAACATATCAAACCAGGATGTGTTTGTCAAAAATAATTTTTACGATTTTAAAAAATCTTGATACATAATATTTTAAACGCTATACACATAGATCTAGTATATATGTGTAGTTCCCATTGTCTAGAGGGGAACCTGTCTAATACATAACAATATGGCCGGTCCCTACTGATTGTGTTTTATTACAATTTAAAACATTTCCCTGTTGATGATAGCTTATTCTTTTATCATTATCACGTGTGGTGCCATGATTTCATAAGTTTCTGTGCCATTACATCTAATAATAATAATACGTCTAATTTTTTAAATCATGAACTGAAGACAAGTCAAACGTTAGCTTTGTACTTTGTAGGATGTTTATCAAAGAGTTGCCATCCAAATTCCTTGATTTTAGGAAACAAAAGACTATGTTTTGGATTTTTATGTACTTTCAACTGTGAGAGGTATTATGAGTTGACATGGACTGTGATTTACTTTCAACTGTGAGAGGTATTATGAGTTGACATGGACTGTGATTTACTTTCAACTGTGAGAGGTATTATGAGTTGACATGGATTGTGATGTACTTTCAACTGTGAGAGGTATTATGAGTTGACATTGATTGTGATGTACTTTCAACTGTGAGAGGTATTATGAGTTGACATTGATTGTGATGTACTTTCAACTGTGAGAGGTATTATGAGTTGACATGGACTGTGATTTACTTTCAACTGTGAGAGGTATTATGAGTTGACATTGATTGTGATGTACTTTCAACTGTGAGAGGTATTATGAGTTGACATTGATTGTGATGTACTTTCAACTGTGAGAGGTATTATGAGTTGACATGGATTGTGATTTACTTTCAACTGTGAGAGGTATTATGAGTTGACATTGATTGTGATGTACTTTCAACTGTGAGAGGTATTATGAGTTGACATGGATTGTGATTTACTTTCAACTGTGAGAGGTATTATGAGTTGACATGGATTGTGATTTACTTTCAACTGTGAGAGGTATTATGAGTTGACATGGATTGTGATTTACTTTCAACTGTGAGAGGTATTATGAGTTGACATGGATTGTGATTTACTTTCAACTGGAGAGGTTGAGTTGACATTGATTGTGATGTACTTTCAACTGTGAGAGGTATTATGAGTTGACATGGATTGTGATTTACTTTCAACTGTGAGAGGTATTATGAGTTGACATGGATTGTGATTTACTTTCAACTGTGAGAGGTATTATGAGTTGACATTGATTGTGATTTACTTTCAACTGTGAGAGGTATTATGAGTTGACATGGATTGTGATTTACTTTCAACTGTGAGAGATATTATGAGTTGACATGGATTGTTTCAGACAATTTACTTTGGAATACAACTGTTTTGACCTAAACTCAATATTGAGTTACTGTTAGTCATTTTACGATCAACTATTTTTTTTAGTGTATTTTATCTCAGAAACTTTATGACATGGTTTTTAAAAAGTATTTTATCTCAGAAACTTTATGAAGCATGTTTTTAAAAAGTATTTTTAGATCATTCTTCTTCTTTTTTCCCCACAGTTAGTCATGAAAGAAAAGGACATGTTTCAGGGTAAACTATACAAGTTCATACAATGGAGTTAACACTTATAATTCAAATCATCAGCGTTCTGTTGGGATGATTGGTGCCAAAAATGTTCTTCTTATGGTTGGTAGTTACATTATATTTCATTGTCTTAATATCTTTATCAGGCCTATTTTCAAATCTCCTCAAAAGAAATTTTAATGTCCTTAAACTTTATGAAGCAGTGTTTTTCCTCCCACACTCACCCACCTCCCGAATTTTATCTCCTGGTTAACTCCTATGTCCACAGTTAGTGGCCTCTTCTGGCCTGGTTAAAGTCCCATTTTTAGATCATTCTTCTTCTGGCCTGGTTAACTTGGAGCTTCCCATAGTTAGTGGCCTGATGAAGAGAATCCAGCGACCCATGTTTACAAGCTTGGGTAAACTATGAGCGTCCCATAGTTAATGGCCTCTTTTTGGCCTGGTTAACCGAGCTCCACCATAATTCAAATCAGTCCCACAGTTAGTGGCCTCCTGGTTAACTTGAGCGATGATTGGTGGCCTCCTGGTTAACTCCAGCGTCCCATCTTAGTGGCCTCCTGGTTAACTGTATACAGTTAGTGGCCTCCTGGTTAATTTGAGCTTAAGTATGGCCTTTATAACAGGCCCATAGTTAGTGGCCTCCTGGCAAACTTGAGCTCCTCATAGTTGAGTGGCCTCCTGGTTGACTTGAGCGTCCCATAGTTAGTGGCCTCTTTCTCCCACATTAACCACCTCCCATCCTGTTAGTGGCCTCCTGGTTGACTTGAGTCCCACAGTTGAGTGGCCTCCTGGTTAACTTGAGCGTCCCATAGTTAATGGCCTCCTGATTAACTTGAGCGTCCCATAGTTAGTGGCCTCTTCTGGCCTGATTAACTTGAGCGTCCCATAGTTAGTGGCCTCCTGGTTAACTTGAGCGTCCCACAGTTAGTGGCCTCCTGGTTAATCCAGCGTCCCATAGTTAGTGGCCTCCTGGTTAACTCCAGCGTCCCACAGTTAGTGGTCTCCTGGTTAACTGAGCGTCCCACAGTCAGTGGCCTCTTCTTAGCCTCCTTGTTAACTTGAGCATCCCATAGTTGGTGGCCTCCTCTGGCCTGATTAACTTGGTGTCCCCCTAGTTAGTGGCCTCTTCTGGCCTGGTTAACTTGAGCGTCCCATAGTTAGTGGCCTCCTGGTTAACTCCAGCGTCCTACAGTTAGTGGCCTCCTGGTTAACTTGAGCGTCCCATAGTTAGTGGCCTCCTGGTTAACTGAGCGTCCCATAGTTAGTGGCCTCCTGGTTAACTCCAGTTAATGGCGTCCCATAGTTAGTGGCCTCCTGGTTTAACTCCAGCGTCCCACAGCGTCCCAGTTAGTGGCCTCCTGGTTAACTTGAGCGTCCCACAGTTAGTGGCCTCCTGGTTAACTTGAGCGTCCCACAGTTAGTGGCCTCCTGGTTAACTTGAGAGCGTCCCACAGGTAGTGGCCTCCTGGTTAATTTGAGCGTCCCTGGTTGACTTGCTAGTTAGTGGCCTCTTGGTTAACTTGAGCGTCCCATAGTTAGTGGCCTCTTCTGGCCTGGTTAGCTAGTGGCCTCTGAGTATCCCATAGTTAGTGGCCTCCTGGTTAACTTGGAGCATCCCATAGTTAGTGGCCTCCTGGTTAACTTGAGCTGTCCCACAGTTAGTGGCCTCCTGGTTAACTTGAGCGTCCCCACAGTTCCTGTGGCCTCCTGGTTAACTTGAGCGTCCCACAGTTAGTGGCCTCCTGGTTAACTTGAGCGTCCCACAGTTAGTGGCCTTCTTCTGGCCTGGTTAACTTGAGCGTCCCATAGTTTGTGACCTCCTCTGGCCTGGTTAACTTGGTGTCCCATAGTTGGTGGCCTGCTCTGGCCTGGTTAACTGGAGCGTCCCACAGTTAGTGGCCTCCTCTGGCCTGGTTAACTTGAGCGTCCCACAGTTAGTGGCCTCCTCTGGCCTGGTTAACTTGAGCGTCCCATAGTTAGTGGCCTCCTCTGGCCTGGTTAACTTGAGCGTCCCACAGTTAGTGGCCTCCTCTGGCCTGGTTAACTTGAGCGTCCCATTGTTAGTGGCCTCCTCTGGCCACAATTGAGTTTCTTCTCATGGCATTTGTGGGTTTTTTCTTTCATTCAATTTTACCGCATCCACCGAACTCAGTGTGAACTAAGAGGAAACATCAAGATAAAAGGTAAATGAAAAAGGGAAAGGAAACAAGTAAAACCTACCAGTAGCCCCTGTCGACTGCCCACTATTGGACTTGAGTCTCAGATATTATGTAAAAGCTAAAATCAAAGTAGCTTCATTTCCTTAATTCAAATTAAGTCAAGCCCTGAACTTTCTACCAAGAGTATGTGAATGGTGCTAAAGTAACGCCACCTTGAAAACAAAATCAATACGTAGTAGTAGTAGAAGGCTGACCTGTAATGATATTATGGTACAATACTATTGTACAGATGCCTGCATTGATCAGGATGCTCTATGCACAATTCTTGTATTGTATGTGAGTGTACGTATGTACGTATAAGACAGGGGAAATGAGAGAGAGAGAGAGAGAGAGAGAGGAGAGAGAGAGAGAGAGAGAGAGAGAGAGAGAGAGAGATTGCTTCTTCATGAGGAGGGGGGGGCACTACAGCCAAAAAGCAAAATACTCAATATTGGACATATAATGTTCATACTTCACACATACAAAGAGTATCATGTTGTGATTAAGATTGAATAGTTTTTTTGTCGCTCAAACTTTTGGTTGCCATGGTACAGTGGCCATATTGGATTTTGTTTACGTTTTTTAAATCGCTTAAAGTCAAAATATTACCATGTAAAGTCAACCAAATTTGACATACAGGTCGTAAAGTGGACTTGGTTGTGTTAGATCCGATTTTAGATACTTGATCTACTTACTGAGAGAAAAAATATTGAAAAAAATCAATTTTCAAAATCCCAAAAGCACCAATTGTTTACATTAAATCACCAATAACATTACTATCATCGATTATTTGCCAAAAGCCTTTTATACGAACTAGGCACACATATAAAGAAGTTATATACCAAATTTGGTTCAAATCTAAGCGTAAGTTTTTGACTTTTTAGCGAAAGTATACGAAAAAAAGCATGTTTTGAGAAAAACGCAATTTTGTATTTCCACAACCCAAAAACTCAAAATTGTATTGCACAATGTCTATATTTATGCATGTTATTGATAATATCTTATAAGGAGTATATTTTTAGGGTAATACAATCACAAAATAATTACATTCTGAGGTGGAAAAGTCATGAGAATGAAGTATTTAATTCAACAAAGAAAAAAGATGACTCACCATTTGAAGGCGGCCCTAAAAATTCTAATACTAATACTTCCCTGCTCCATATCCCAAGTCTCCCATGTTGCTGATAGCATCCTCCTCTGCTGTCTGTGTTGCTTGCTTCCTCGTATCTTTGCGGGCTTTCTCTGTATCTCTCTTTGTGTCTCTCTCTGTGTCTCTCTTTGTGTCTCTCTCTGTGTCTCTCTTTGTGTCTCTCTCTGTGTCTCTTTTGTGTCTCTCTTTGTGTCTGTCTGTGTCTCTCTTTGTGTCTCTTTTTGTGTCTCTCTTTGTGTCTCTCTTTGTGTCTCTCTCTGTGTCTCTCTCTGTGTCTCTATTTGTGTCTCTCTTTGTGTCTCTCTGTGTCTCTCTTTGTGTTTTTCTCTGTGTCTCTCTTTGTGTCTCTCTTTGTGTCTCTCTTTGTGTCTCTCTTTGTGTCTCTCTTTCTTAAGGAACACAAAGTTTGGTCTAGCGTTGCCAGGATTTGAGCCCGGGACCTCATGATCCCAAGTCCAGTAGCCTAACCACTCAGCCACCTGGCATAGGTCACCACATACATATTATTTTCTCTGTTGGTCTTTAGCGTGATATGTTTTTGCTCCACATATGTCACATTAGTCACAAATGAATTTGATCTCCTCAAATTTTACTAAAATCTCCACAAAAATCTCCTCAAATTTTACTAAAATCTCCACAAAAATCTCCTCAAATTTTACTAAAATCTCGACAAAAATCTCCTCAAATTTTACTAAAATCTCGACAAAAATCTCCTCAAATTTTACTAAAATCTCCACAAAAATCTCCTCAAATTTTACTAAAATCTCCACAAAAATCTCCTCAAATCTCCTCAAGAAATGGTAATCTTGACTGCTACTAGGCCTGGTATAAGTTAATGTTACTTTACAAATAACCTTTCTTCTCTATATTTATATTGGATATCTGATAAATATGTTTTTTGTTTTTTTTATTGAGTAAACATATCTTCTTTTTTTTCAGTTAACAGCTATTTCAGTGTGAAGCAATGTTTTCATCCTTCATAACAATTTTTTCCCACTTTCTTACAGGAGATGATGTTGGGTTTGAGACTGAGGTGTACGGCAATTCTGTGAGCCAAACACCCAACCTGAATGCCCTTGCAAAACGTGGTATTGCCTTTGACAATGCTTTCACCTCCGTCAGCAGCTGCTCACCCAGCAGGTTTGCTTACCTGCTTTTTTTCCCTTTTGTTTATTTTGTGTCTCATTTATTTTTAATGTTTAATCTTTTAATAATGCTTTTTGCCTCTTTGAAATGTGTTTATTAATCAGGTGTTTAGTTGTCTGGGCAGTGGACATATAAGCACCTCTGTACGGGAGTAGATGATCCCGCTCGCCACGGTCTCCTGCTGCCTTGCAGGCAGGTCTTGGCTGACCAAAGGGCTGAGGGAGTTAACCCTGAAAGAAAAACAACCTGCTGCCTTGCAGGCCGGTCTTGACTGACCAAAGGCTAAGGAGTCAACCCTGACAGAAAATAACAACCTGCTGCCTTGCAGGCTGGTCTTGAATGACTAAAGGCTAAGGGAGTTAACCCTGACAGTAGGGGGCTCAAGGTGGCAGCCCCACCATTTACCTAGGGTACAGTGGGCTAATCCCCTGCTTATCCAAGACAACCTGATTCAAAGTAATATATACAATGATATACCGGCTTGAACTTTCGAAGACAACTCTGGAAAAGAACATGGACTGATTTTGGAACATGGAATGTTAGGGCAATTAATATTATGGAGTTAGAATTAGCTGAAAAAGTGGAAAAATTCAAAGTAGACATTTTGACTATTACAGAAACAAAGAAAAAAGGACAAGGAATAGAAAATGTAGGACCAAATCATACTTTAATCTTCTCAAGAGTAGATGTCAAAGATAGAGCTAGAGCAGGAGTAGGCTTCCTAATGCATAAAAAGGCAAGAAATGCTACTAGTAAGTTGGAAATGTGTAAGCCCACGACTATTAGAGGTAAATATTAAACCAAAAGGAAGAGAAATTAAATTATTAATAGCATGAACCAAACAAAGATGCCCCAAAGAAGAAAAAGATATCTTCGAAAATGATTTACAAATTGCTACAGAGAATCTCAAACCCAAACAGAATTAATGGTTTTAAGAGATTTAAACGCTAGAGTAGACAACAATGTAGAAACTTCAGGAGGAGTAGTAGGTAAAGAAGGAGAGACAACAACTTCTCCAAATGGAGAGAGATTAATAGATTTTTGCCTAAAGAATAACATGAAAATAGCTAACACATTTTTCCTCATAAAGATATCCACAAATATACAAAAGTAAATGAAGGCAGATGTGAAAAGTCAATGATAGACTACATAATAGTTAGCAGCTCCTTTTTACAATACAATGGATGCTAGAGTAAGCAGATGAGCTGAAATATTTAGTGATCATCACCTAGTGATAGCCAAAATGAGATTATTAATTGAAGAAAATAAACAGAAAAGGAAAGAGAAGAAAGCTAATAAACTCAAAATAGAAGAACTAAATAAACCAATAATGAAACAGATGTACCAATCCAGGTTAAAAAGATCTATCAGTGAAAGACAGATGGATCTGAAGGAAAGCACAATAGAAGAAAAGTGGCAAATATATCAAGAAACACTCCTCAGTTGTACTGAAGAGGTCTGTGGTAGGAAACAAATTAAAGGAGATGGGAAAAGGACAGCATGGTGGAATGAGAATGTCAAGACTAAGATCAAAGAAAAGAAAGATGCCTGGAAGAAGTACTTGCAAACAAAGAGACCACGGGATAGGATAGATTAAGTGAGTAAAAGAACTATCGCCAAAGAGGAAGTTAGGGAGGCAAAACAGGAACAGTTGGAAGAGTTTGGACAAAGACTTCAAGAAAGCTATCAAGGAAATCAAAAGTTGTTCTGGGGGACAATGAAGAGCATGAGAAAGACCGAAACATGCCCAATACGACAAATTAAGAATGCCAAAGGAGAAATAATGAAAGAAGACAGCGAAATCATGGAAACATGGAGAAAGTATTTTCAACAATTACATAATCCCTCCAGAACATATGAAACAAGGAGTACAGATCAATTATTAAGAGTAACAAGTAATGGAGATGAGACAGCTGAAGATATAGATATCTCAAGGGAAGAACTTCAAACAGCTATAAGAAAAGTGAAATTAGGAAAAGCCCCAGGAGCAAATCAAGTTTATCCAGAAATGATTAAAAACCAAGGGAGAGAGGCAGACAAACTACTACATGCAATATGTCAACAAGCATGGAAGTCCAAACAGGTGCCAGACGACTGGAAAAAGGGAACTGTAGTACCAATACACAAGAAAGGACCAACCATGGAATGCTCAAACTATAAAGGGATATCACTACTTAGCGTTCCAGGAAAAGTATATGCCAGGATTCTGGAAATGAGACTAAGGAAAAGAGTAGAGGATCAGATTGAAGAGCATCAGAATGGATTTAGACCAGGAGGAAGTGTACAAGATCACATATTTACAATTAGACAAATAATAGAAAAATTCCTTGAAAGAAACATTGAATTGCACCTGTGTTTTATTGACTTAGAAAAGGCATTTGATACTGTGAGGAGAGGACGAACTATGGCATTCCAAAAAGAACACAATGTGGAGCAAAATTTAATAGCTGCCATTAAAAGTTTTTACAATAAACCAACATGTGCAGTGAGAGCAGCTGGAAATGTATCTGCAGAATTTGATGTAGATATAGGAGTAAGACAGGGTTATATCCGAAGTCCTTTTTCGTTTATCACATTTATGGATTCAGTCGCAAAGGCATCCTCAAACATGAAGAAAATGAATGTAGGTATGTGGAAGCTCAAAACCAGTAAATGTATCAATGCTTTCATTTGCTGATGATTTAGTTCTGTTTGGAAAATCAGACCTCCGGTCAAATATCAACGTAATAAATAATGAATTAAATAAAAAGAGGAATGAGTAAATGCAAAAAACCAAAATGATGCTAGTAACTAGGGAAGCTAAAACACAAAATCATAAATTAGGCAGGGAGAATTTAGAACAAGTTCAAAGCTACAATTACTTAGGAGTAATGATTAACTCAGAGGAAAACTAAGAGAAGAAATTAGCCAGAGAATCCAAAAGGCAAGTGCAATATATAACCATCTAGGAAAGGCATTTGTAGGTAAACAAGAATTGTCAACAAAAACCAAAATGGCAGTATACAACACAGTTTATTGTCCTACTCTCCTCTGGCAGTGAAACCTGGACCTTAGGCAATAGGGAATACAGTAGAATGCAGGCAGCCGAAATGAAATATCTAAGAAGAGTAGTAGGGAAAACTAAAAGTAAAAGAGACAAAATCAGAAACACAACAATAAGAGATCAAACCGAAGCAGATAGCATAAAAACTAAGATAGAAATGAATCAACTGAGATGGTTTGGGCATGTTAACATAATGAATGACATTAGAATAGCGAAATCAGTATACAGTGCTAAAACTCAAGGTAAAAGACCAAGAGGCAGACCTTGGAGAAAGTGGGAAGAAGATATAAAAGAGGCATTAACGCAAAGAAATTTAACTTTCACTGGAAGTAAACAGAAACTGTCAGGACAGGGCAGCCTGGAGAAAGGTCATTTCGGGCATCTAAAACCCATACACCGGAAGGTAGAATGGGAGCTGATAAAGGAAGAAAGAAGAAAGTTTTTAATTGTCCCAGAATGTGAGGGAGGTAAGTAAATTGTACGCATTGGAGGCTGAAGTAGTGTACGTTTTGCCCTTTTGTTGGCATTGGATATTGGAACAAAGATCTGTTTTTATATAGGACTCTAAACTTTGTTTTTGCAAGGTTCCTCTCACATTATGTTGGGATTTTTGGCAATTAACTACATCTAGATTACATCTAAACAAACGAAGTATGGAAAACAGAAACAAGGAAAATTAGAACTTTTCCCATAGAGTTTTGGAAACACTCTAGAAGTAGAAGTGAATGAATTTTACAAAGTGCTGTTGAAGAAGAGACATGAAGGAAATGATTCAGAGCTGTTAAATTATGGGTTGTTTTTTTTTAATTTCTTTGCCAGATAAAAGACAGATCTATTTTCTTTTGTCCCACTAATTCCACAATCCATTCGCTCTTTACCCGTTATAGGTCAGCCATTTTGTCTGGGCTACCTCAACACCAGAATGGCATGTATGGACTTCACAATGGTTACCATCACTTCAATTCATTTGATCAACTTCGATCCTTGCCCTTTAAATTCTCCACAACTCAGACGTGTGGACGGGTAAGTTGTGTATGTTTGTTTCTGTCTTTCTTTCTTTGTTATTTTACCTGTCGGTGTATGGGTTTCTTTCTTTATCATTTTGCCATTTACCTGTCGTTGTATGGGTTTCTTTCTTTATCATTTTGCCATTTTACCTGTCTGTGTATGGGTTTCTTTCTTTATCATTTTGCCATTTTACCTGTCTGTGTATGGGTTTCTTTCTTTATCATTTTGCCATTTTACCTGTCGGTGTATAGGCCATTCTACCTGTTGGTGTATGGGGCCATTCTACCTGTTGGTGTGTGGGCCATTTTACCTGTCGGTGTATGGGCCATTCTACCTGTCAATGTATGGGCCCTGTCGGTTATGGGTTTCTTTCTTTACATTTTACTTCTACCTGTCGGTGTATTCTACCTGTTCTACCTGGGTTTGGGTTTCTTTCCTTTATCATTTTACCATTCTACCTGTCGGTGTATGGGTTTCCATGGGTTTCTTTCTTTATCATTTTGCCATTCTACCTGTCGGTGTATGGGCCTTTCTTTATCATTTTGCCATTCTACCTGTCGGTGTATGGGTTTCTTTCATTTTGCCAGTTATCTACCTGTCGGTGTATTGCCATTGTATGGGTATCAGTTACCATTCTACCTGTCTGTGTATGGGTTTCTTTCTTTATCATTTTGCCATTCTACCTGTCGGTGTATGGGTTTCTTTCTTTATCATTTTGCCATTCTACCTGTCTGTGTATGGGTTTCTTTCTTTATCATTTTGCCATTCTACCTGTCGGTGTATGGGTTTCTTTCTTTATCATTTTGCCATTCTACCTTGTCTGTGTATGCTTTCATTTTTGCCATTCTGTATGGGTTTCTTTCTTTATCATTTTCCATTCTACCTGTCGGTGTATGGGTTTCTTTCTTTATCAGTTGCCATTCTACCTGTCGGTGCATGGGTTTTTTCTGTATCAGTTACCATTCTACCTGTCTGTGTATGGGTTTCTTTTCTTTATCATTTTGCCATTCTACCTGTCGGTGTATGGGTTTCTTTCTTTATCATTTTGCCATTTTACCTGTCGGTGTATGGGCCATTCTACCTGTCGGTGTATGGGTTTCTTTCTTTATCATTTTTGCCATTCTACCTGTCGGTGTATGGGTTTCTTTCTTTATCATTTTGCCATTCTACTTTCTTTATCAGTTCCATTCTACCTGTCGTGCATGGGTTTCTTTCTGTATCAGTTACCATTCTACCTGTCTGTGTATGGGTTTCTTTCTTTATCAGTTGCCATTCTACCTGTCTGTGTATGGGTTTCTTTCTTTATCATTTTGCCATTTTACCTGTCGGTGTATGGGCCATTCTACCTGTCGGTGTATGGCTTTCTTTCTTTATCAGTTGGTGTATGTTTTCAGAGGCCCTTTCTTTCTTTCTTTATCAGTTCCATTCTACCTTTCGGTGGGTGGATTCAGAGCCCTTTCTTTCTTTCTTTATCAGTTCCCATTCTACCTTTCAGTGAATGGGTTCAGAAGCTCGAGATCATCTTTCTCCAGGATGCCCTGTCCTGGCATTTTCTGTTTCCTTGCAAAAATTCAATTTCTATGCTTCAATGCCTCTTTATATCTTCTCCCCCTTTCTCAGAAGTCTGCCTTTTGGTCTTTTACCTTGGGCTTTAGCACTGTATACAGATTTAGGTATTCTATTGTCATTCTTTTTCTGTTTACATGCCCAAACTATCTCACTTGATTAGTTTCTATCTTAGATTTTATGCAATGTGCTTTGGTTTGATCTCTTATTGTTGTGTTTCTGATTTTGTCTTTTTTAGTTTTCCTACTTCTCTTCTTAGATTCTTCATTTTGGCTGCCTGTACTCTACTGTATTCTCTACTGTCTAAGGTCCAGGTTTGCTGCCATAGAGGAGAATAGGACAATAAACTGTATTGTATACTGTCATTTTGGTTTTTGTCGACAATTCTTGCTTACCTACAAATGCCTTTCCTAGATGGTTATATATTGCACTTGCCTTTTTGATTCTCAGGCTGATTTTTCTTCTTTAGTTTTCCCTCTGGAGTTAATCATCTGAGATAATTGTAGCTTTGAACTTGTTCTAAATTCTCCCTGCCCAATTTAAGATTTTGTGTTTTAGCTTCCTAAGTACTAGCAGTAGCATTTTTTTGGTTTTCTTTGCATTTACTCTCATTCTTCTGTTATTTAGTTCATTGTTCATAATGTTGCTATTTGACTGCAGGTCACTTTCTGATTTTCCAAACAGAACTAAATCATCGGCAAATGAAAGCATTGATACATTTACTGGTTTGAGCTTCCACATACCTACATTCATTTTCTTCATGTTTGAGGATGCCTTTTGCGACTGAATTCATAAATGTGATAAACAAAAGAGGACTTAGGTTGCAACCCTGTCTTACTCCTATATCTACATCAAATTCTTCAGATACATTTCCAGCTACTCACTGCACATGTTAGTTTATTGTAAAAACTTTTAATGGCTTTTATTAAAATTTGCTCTATGTTGTGTTCTTTGAAGGAATGCCATAGTTCGTCCCTCCTCACAGTGTCAATTGCCTTTTCTAAGTCAATAAAACACAGGTGCAAGTCAATGTTTCTCTCAAGGAATTTTTCTATTATTTGTCCAATTGTAAATATGTGATCTTGTACATTTCCTCCTGGTCTAAATCCACTATGACGCTCTTCAATCTGATCCTTACTCTTTTCCTTAGTCTCATTTCCAGTATCCTGGCATACACTTTTCCTGGTACGCTAAGTAGTTTGAGCATTCCATAGTTGATCCTTTCTTATGTATCGGTACTACCATTCCTTTCTCCAGTCGTGTGGTACCTGTTTGGAATTCCATGCTTGTTGGCATATTGCATGCAGTAGTTTGTCTGCCTCTCTCCCTTGGTTTTTAATCATTTCTGGATAAACTTGAACTGCTCCTGGGGTTTTTCCTAATTTCACTTTTCTTATAGCTGTTTGGATTTCTTCCATTGATATATCTACATCTCCAGCTGTCTCTTCTGGATTACTTGTTACTCTTACTAATTGATCTTTACTCTTTGTTTCATACGTTCTGGGGTTTTATGTAATTGGTGAAAATATTTTCTCCATGATTTTCGCAGTCTTCTTTCATTATTTCTCCTTTGGCGTTCTTAATTTGTCGTATTGGGCATGCTTTGGTCTTTCTCATGTTCTTCATTGCCCCCAGAACAGCTTTTGATTTCCTTGATAGCTTTCTTGAAGTCTTTGTCCAAACTCTTCCCAATGTTCCTGTTTTGCTTTTCTAACTTCCTCTTTTGGCAATAGTTCTTTTACTCACATAATCTATCCTATCCTCTGGTCTCTTTGTTTGCAAGTATTTCTTCCAGGCATCTTTATTTTCTTTGATCTTAGTCTTGACATTCTCACAGACCTCTACTGAGGAGTGTTTCTTTATACATCTGCCACTTTTCTTCTATTGTGCTATTATTCAGATCCATCTGTCTTTCATTGATAAATCTTTTTATCTTAGATTGGAATAGCTGTTTTACTACTGGTTTATTTAGTTCCTCTATTTTGAGTTGAGTAACTTTCTTCTCTTTCCTTTTCTGTTTGTTTTCTTCAGTCAGTAATCTCATTTTGGCAATCACTAAGTGATGATCACTAAATATTTCTGCTCCCCTGTTTACTCTTGCATCCAATGTACTGTAAAAGAGGGAGCTGCTAACTATTATGTAGTCTATCATTGACTTTTCACACCTGTCTTCATTTACTCTTGTATATTTGTGGATATCTTTATGAGGAAAAAAGGTATTGGCTATTTTCATGTTATTCTTTAGGCAAAAATCTATTAGTCTCCCTCCATTTGGAGAAGTTGTTGTCTCTCCTTCTTTACCTATTACTCCTCCTGATGTTTCTATATTGTTGCCAACTCTAGCGTTTAAATCTCCTAAAACCATAAGTTCCTGTTTGGGTTTAAGATTCTCTGCAGCTATTTGTAAATCGTTTTCGAAGATATCTTTTTCTTCTTTAGTTGTC
>JAXRKP010000184.1:255629-293129 GCA_037039925.1 Doris montereyensis
CCTAAATGTCATGTCTAAATAGATCCATATTCTCTAGGTTTAAAATCTACCTAAATGTCATATCTGAAAATAGATCCATATTCTCTAGATTTAAAATCTACCTAAATGTCATGCTAAAAAAAATAGATCCATATTCTCTAGATTTAAAATCTACCTAAATGTCATGTCTAAACAAAGATCCATATTCTCTAGGTTTAAAATCTACCTAATGTCATGTCTAAATAAATCCATATTCTCTAGGTTTAAAATCTACCTAAATGTCATGTCTAAATAGATCCATATTGTCTAGGTTTAAAATCTACCTAAAATTTAAAGCTAGATCTAGAATCTAAATCTAGACTTAATTCAGATTCATCTAGATCTAGATCTGTCTAGCTCAAGAATTTCATGAAGATATTAGGTCTAGATCTATTTAGACCAATAGAAAGATTTGGAGATGCGAGTCTAAAGTCTATATATTCAAGATGTAATATCCATTTCTTTACATTTTTTTACATTTCTTTGATGGTTATAAAAATGGCCTACAAAGTTTGGTCACAAGATAATCTTGCATTAGCAATAGCAGCCTTTAATCAAGAAAAATAATGACCCAATTCACGCTGATACGGCTACACAATGAACCCTGAACAAAGGTGTTTAAAAATAGATCTTCAGTTTCTCCAATTTTATCCAAATACTCCTATTGTTTTCTTGCATTTAAGTACAATTTGTGAAAACTTTCATAAATTTTATATTATTATTTCCTCTATCCATCTCTAGAGCCGCATTAAATCACAAAATGTCTGAAATTTCATGAGTGTTTCATCCATCCATCTCTAGAGCCGCATTAAATCACAAAATGTCTGAAATTTCATGAGTGTTTCATCCATCCATCTCTAGAGCCGCATTAAATCGCAAATGTCTGAAATTTCATGGGTGTTTCATCCATCCATCTCTAGGAGCCATTAAATCACAAAACGTCTGAAATTTCATGAGTGTTCCATCCATCCATCTCTAGAGCCGCATTTCTTTTGTACATTGATTCCATGATCCACATCATGTGGCCATACCCACCTCCAGAATATGGACAATTTTGTGAAAGGAAGTTTGGCAATGGAGCTGGCATGGGAGACATCCCTGACTGGGTCCCTTACCACTACAAGCCTGATGAAGTCATCGTCCCATACTTTGTCCCCAACACCCTGCAGCAAGGAGGGATATTGCTGCCCAGTATACTACCATCAGTAGGATGATCAAAGGTGAGCTTTTGCAAGACCCTTGGACAAATATTTTCGTGATATTTGTGTCTGACTGACATACTAAAGCTAGACTAGAAGTTAGTTTTATTGTGTAATGAATAATATGAAAATTTGCGGAAATGAAAGACAGTAGCCTAGAATGTATTTCAAAAGAGTGTGATTTTGTGTTTAAATTTAATCAGTATAACAGCTTTACCCATCTGTTTAAAAATAAGTTTCACATCATCCAAAACAATTACTTTGTTACTGTTTTGTTATTCTTTATTAAATGTTGAGTCTCTGACTTTTATTTTTGAAAAGCAAAACTGACAGGAAAAATTGGTTCTCATGAATTTTCTTTTTGTATTTGATTACAGGCATTGGGCTAATGCTACGGAGTTGGAAAAAGCTGGTCACCTCAATGATACACTTGTGATATATACGATAATGGAATCCGTTTCCAAGTGGACGCATCAATTTGTATAATCCAGAATGGCAGAACCACTCATCGTTTCATCACCGCATCCCGGCCAACATAAGTGGGGAACGGTAAGCTCTTAGTAGAGAGAACTTTAAGCACAACATTTGCTGTGTTTCACTCCCCAGTCTAGTTATCTCCAAATGATATGTGTCTTAAGTGTTACTACCAAGGAGCGTATTGGACATAAACTGCCAAGATTCAAACCACAAACCTCAATCCCAAGTTAAGTCTGAAAGGCTTCATCAGAAACTTTTGTTAGTCTACAAGATTTGCAAAAGTACCACTTTTTCTCACAATACATCCATTTCCCTGAAATTTCAATCTGTTCTTATCAGAAATCTACCTTTAGTCTGAAACAATTTCTATTTGCCGACCACAAGTTTTTGTGTGTGTGGATTAAGTCATAAAGATAAAGCCTGTATAGCCCAAACTTGGAACTTGCTAGAACTAAAAGAAAAGCAACCTTACAACTCTAGAATGCTCCATAGGCTTTTGCGAAACTAGTGCAATGTAATATCCATTTATGCTTACTAGAAGAAGAAGAGCTAAAGGTGCTGTGTGTGCCTGGACACTATTGATTATAATTTATGCTTGTGAATTGGTATGTGTGTAATGCCAACGGTGGATCACTGAATCATGTGATAAATGGCTTCACTATCAATATGACCCTTACCACTACCACCCACTTTTACCTCTTTTCTCTCTCTTTGTTAATCAGCATCGTGGTTCTTCTTCTCCACGTCTCCCAAGTAGGTGATAGTTTCCATTTCAAGGCTTGAGCTCAAATGACCTGCCATGACCATTCCAACGCCTCCTGAGCTCAAATGACCTAAGCATGACAATTTCCATTTCAAGGCTTATGTTAGAGCTCAAATGACCCAAGCATGACTGTTTGTTTTTCAAGGCTTATATTAGAGCTCAAATGACCCACGACAGTCTATTCCAAGGCTTATATAGAGCTCAAATGACCCAAGCATGACAGTTTCCATTTCAAGGCTTATATTAGAGCTCAAATGACCCAAGCATGAGAGTTTCCATTCCAAGGCTTATATTATGGGTCAAATGACCCAAGCATGACGGTTTGTGTTTCAAGGTTTTTCTCAGAGTTCAAAGTCCAAGTGATCCAAGCGTGGCTGCTTGTGTTTCAAGGCTTTCATCTTAACTGAGCCAATCGTGACGGTTTCCGTTTAAAGGTTTTCTGAGCTCAAAATGACCCAAGCGTGACGGTTTTCGATTCAAGGCTTCCTTTCTGAGCTTAACTCTTTCCATGCACTTCTCACAAAAGACACCAGCCACCACAGCCTGACACGCCAATAGCCGCACACGCCCCAAACCACGTTTTCGCTTTAAACACTATTTATAATTTCACACTTCCTTTTAGCCTTCGTTTGAATTTATTGAGCTTGCTTTCAGTTGAATTTTTGAAGCTTTAAGTTGTGTTTTATCATTTCATTTTGTTACCATAGTTACGCCACCAGTTTAGTTGATATGAATCCTGGATCGCCTACCGATAACCGTCCTAAAGCTGTGTTACTGCCAATCAAGCTCGATTGTTGATTGGAGAAGATAATGAAGATAATTATGTTAGTCCTAGTAGTAGTAGTAGTAGTAGTACTAGAACTAGTAGTAAATCTAGATAATGAAGCACTTTTCAATGAAAAAGTGATAGTGATAGTTCTGATGGTGCTGAGTTATTAGATCCTGTGTACAGTGATAGTGACTCTGATGTACCCAATGAGCCTCAACCTAAACGTTGTACACCTAACACACAATCACGACCTAAGCCTACACGACGACAGAGTGTGCAGATAGAGAAAGACTGACCGCAGAACGGAGGGAAAACCAGTAACGCATTTCTGATTTCACCACTCCGCCTCGGCAGCCAGGAATTTCTCCTGAGCTAGGCTTATCAATTCAGTCTTCGTTCTATAGATGATAAGTGAAGAACAATCTTATCACCTCTAAAACGATTATGCCTAGAAAATAGTCAAGAAAACACACCATCACTTCGTGATCTGTACATAATCGCTGGACTGACACACGTGATGAGTCTTCGACAAGTTTCTTGCTGTACCTCCATTATGATGGGACCTGACTACTCGACCTGAAATTCCTGACTACTGGAGCATGACGGCAGCCTATTACACCCTGTGGAATCATGATATGTTCCCTCGAAATAGATTTCCTGACATCTATTTCACCATGATCCACACAGGTGACAAGTTCACGGAGGGAAAGGACAAGATTGAGCCCTTCATGAATCTCCTCTAGACAAGTTCCGAGCTGCATATTATCCATATGAAGAGCTCAGTCTGGATGAAATGGTGATCGCTTTCAAAGGTAGGTGGCGCTTCAAACAATTCAACGCCACCAAACCTTAAAAAATACCATATCAAGACCTTTGGTCTGTGTGATGTTGGCCAACGTGATATGTCAACAGCATATTGACATATTTTGGAGCCGACACATCATATAACCCAGATGTGGACACAGACGGCAGTCAAGCCATCAAAGTTTTTGACACACCACTGTCAAACTTGGGGACGGGACATAAGATCTATGCTGACCGCGCTACCACACAAGTAGGGTCCTTTTGTCAACTACCTACTGAGCCACACCAGTATTACACAAGTAGGGTTCTTGTCAACTACCTACTGAGCCACACCAGTATTACTGCCAAGTAGGGTTCTTTGTCAACTACCTACTGGAGTCACACCAGTATTACACAAGTAGGGTTCTTATCAACTACCTACTGAGTTACACCAGTATTACACAAGTAGGTTCTGTCAACTACCTACTGAGCCACACCAGTATTAAGCACAAGTAGGGTTCTTGTCAACTCCTACTGGAGTCACACCAGTATTACACAAGTAGGGTTCTTTGTCAACTACCCACTGGAGCCACACCAGTATTACACAAGTAGGGTTCTTGTCAACTACCTACTGGAGCCACACCAGTATTACACAAGTAGGGTTCTTGTCAACTACCTACTGGAGTCACACCAGTACTACATGCAAGTAGGGGTTCTTGTCAACTACCTACTGGAGCCACACCAGTATTACACCAGTACTCAACATCAACTGTGTTGGATTACCACCTCAACTCAAAGTACTCAAGTTGCAACACAGGGAGATGAAGTGGTTTTTAGAGAAAGATAACCAAATATTGTGTACTGCTTTTCGGGACAAAAAGCAAAAACAATTGTTGTGATGGTGAGCACAGATACGGAGGTAAATACGACTGTGGTCAAAAATGTGAGCAAACCGACAATGGTGCACATGTACAACAAAACATGAATGGATGTGACCTGTTAGATCAAAACATGAATGGATGTGAACTGTTAGATCAAACATGAATGGATGTGACCTGTTAGATCAAAACATGAATGGATGTGACTCGTTAGATCAAAACATGAATGGGTGTGACCTGTTAGATCAAAAACATGAATGGATGTGATCCATGAATTATGATCAAAACATGAATAGATGTGAACTGTTAGATCAAAACATGAATGGATGTGACCTGTTAGATCAAAACATGAATGGATGTGACCTGTTAGATCAAAAACATGAATGGGTATGACCTGTTAGATCAAAACATGAATGAATGGATGTGACCTGTTAGATCAAAACATGAATGGGTATGACCTGTTAGATCAAAAACATGAATGGATGTGACCTGTTAGATCAACACATGCATGGATGTGACCTGTTAGATCAAAACATGAATGGATGTGAACTGTTAGATCAAACATGAATGGGTATGACCTGTTAGATCAAAACATGAATAGATGTGAACTGTTAGATCAAAACATGAATAGATGTGACCTGTTAGATCAAAACATGAATGGGTGTGACCTGTTAGATCAAAAACATGAATGGATGTGACCTGTTAGATCAAAACATGAATAGATGTGAACTGTTAGATCAAAACATGAATGAATGGATGTGACCTGTTAGATCAAAACATGAATAGACGTGAACTGTTAGATCAAAACATGAATGGATGTGACCTTGTTAGATCAACACATGAATGGATGACCTGTTAGATCAAAACATGAATGGGTGTGACCTGTTAGATCAAAACATGAATGGATGTGACCTGTTAGATCAACACATGAATGGATGTGACCTGTTAGATCAAAACATGAATGGATGTGACTTGTTAGATCAAAACATGAATGGATCAAAACATGAATGGATGTGACTTGTTAGATCAAAACATGAATGGATGTGACTTGTTAGATCAAAAACATGAATGGATGTGACTTGTTAGATCAAAACATGAATGGATGACCTGTTAGATCAACACATGAATGGATGACCTGTTAGATCAAAACATGAATGGATGACCTGTTAGATCAAAAACATGAATGGATGTGACTTGTTAGATCAAAACATGAATGGATATGACCTGTTAGATCAAAACATGAATGGATGTGACTTGTTAGATCAAACATGAATGGATGTAACTTGTTAGATCAAAACATGAATGGATGTGACCTGTTAGATCAAAACATGAATGGATGTGACTTGTTAGATCAAAACATGAATGGATGTGACCTGTTAGATCAACACATGAATGGATGTGACCTGTTAGATCAAAACATGAATGGATGTGACCTGTTAGATCAACACATGAATGGATCCTGTTAGATCAAAACATGAATGGATGTGACCTGTTAGATCAAACATGAATGGATGTGACCTGTTAGATCAAAACATGAATGGATATGACCTGTTAGATCAAAACATGAATGGATGTGACCTGAATTAGATCAACACATGAATGGATGTGACCTGACCTGTTAGATCAAAACATGAATGGATGTGACCTGTTAGATCAAAACATGAATGGATGTGACTTGTTAGATCAAAACATGAATGGATATGACCTGTTAGATCAAAACATGAATGGATGTGACCTGTTAGATCAAAACATGAATGGATGACCTGTTAGATCAACAACATGAATGGATGTGACCTGTTAGATCAAAACATGAATGGATGAGACCTGTTAGATCAAAACAAGCACTGAATGGATGTGACAGATCAAAACATGAATGGATCAAAACATGAATGGATGTGACTCAGGATCAAAATGAATGATCAAACATGAATGGATGTGACCTTAGATCAACACATGAATGGATGAGACCTGTTAGATCAAAAAGTCTCCTACACAACGAAATACAAAAATGGTGTAAACAAATTTTTTTTACATTGCTTTATTTTACATCGAGAGATCCCAACGCTTCTCTTGACTTGGAGTTCAACTGACTCCAAGTGTGGCGGTTTCATTCAAGGCTTCTCTTGGACTTTGGAGTTCAACTGACCCAAGTGTGGTGGTTTCCATTTCAAGGCTTGGACTTGGAGTTCAACTGACCCTAAGTGTGGTGGTTTCCCATTTCAAGGCTTCTGGACTTGGAGTTCAACTGACCCAAGTGTGGCGGTTTCCATTTCAAGGCTTCTCTTGACTTGAGTTCAACTGACCCAAGTGTGGTGGTTTCCATTTCAAGGCTTCTGACTTGGAGTTCAACTGACCTGCAAGTGGAGAGCTTTCCATTTCAAGGCTTCTCTGAGTTCAACTGACCCAAGTGTGGCGGTTTTCATTTCAAGGCTTCTCTTGGACTTGGAGTTCAACTGACCCAAGTGTGGCGGTTTTCATTTCAAGGCTTTGAGCTGGAGTTCAACTGACCCAAGTGTGGTGGTTTCCATTCCAAGTTTCTCTGGACTTGGAGTTCAACTGACCCAAGTGTGGTGGTTTCCATTTCACAGGTTTCTCTTGGACTTGGAGTTCAACTGACCCAAGTGTGGTGGTTTCCATTTCCAAGGCTTCTCTGGACTGGAGTTCAACTCACCCAAGTGTGGTGGTTTCCATTTCAAGGCTTCTCTTGGAGTTCAACTGACCCAAGTGTGGTGGTTTCCATTTCAAGGCTTCTCTTGGACTTGGAGTTCAACTGACCCAAGTGTGGCGGTTTCCATTTCAAGGCTTCTCTGAGACTTGGAGTTCAACTGACCCAAGTGTGGCGGTTTCCATTTCATTTGTTTCTTGGAGTTCAACTGACCCAAGTGTGGCGGTTTCCATTTCACTTGGAGGCTTCTCTTTCTCTTGGAGTTCAACTGACCCAAGTGTGGTGGTTTTTCCAGTTCAACTGACCTGCGTGGTGGTTTCCATTTCATGGTTTCTCTTGGAGTTGGAGTTCAACTGACCCAAGTGTGGTCGTTTCCATTTCAAGGCTTCTCTTGGAGTTCAACTGACCCAAGTGTGGTGGTTTCCCATTTCAAGGCTTCTCTTGGAGTTCAACTGACCCAAGTGTGGCGGTTTCCATTTCAAGGCTTCTCTTGGAGTACAACTGACCCAAGTGTGGTGGTTTTCGATTCTTCAAGGCTTTCTCAGATAAAAATTACTGTCAACCTAGTAAATCTTCTCAATGTCCTTTTTTCTTTCACCAGAGAAGTGCATCACTGACAAGCCTTTTAGACATAGTGCCTACTGTCCTTGAATGGTTCGAGGTTGACTACCCGAAATATAAGATTTTTGGATAATCATGTGACGCTCACAGGGAAGTCTCTTCTGCCACTACTTCATCATCAGGTAAATTTTTTACATTTCCACATAGAATCTTTAACCGTTTCCTGCCTACTGTAACGCTATGCGACATCAGTCTTGCAGCCTACTGTGACTGAATGCGACATCAGAAACGATGCCTAAAGCACCCTAATGCGGTCCTTGCTTACTCTTCGTCTTTGTAATTCCTTAATAACAAGATCTCAGTGTTAGAGACTTGATTCGCAATCTCATGATCTGTAAAATTTCCGGCTCTTTTGTTAACAAAGCTGCATTTGTTTTTGACTTCCAGCAATTATAAACAATGAATGAACTGACCTACTCATGAAGTTACTGTAACTTCTAATCAATATACTGACCTACTCATGAAGTTACTGTAACTTCCAATGAATGGACTGACCTACTGACGAAGTTACTGTAACTTCCAATGGATGGACTGACCTACTCATGAAGTTACTGTAACTTCCAACGAATGGACTGACCTACTCATGAAGTTATTGTAACTTCCAATGAATAGACTGACCTACTGACGAAGTTACTGTAACTTCCAATGAATGTACTGACCTACTCATAAAGTTACTGTAACTTCCAATGAATGGACTGATTTACTGACGAAGTTACTGTAACTTCCAATGAATGGACTGACCTACTCATGAAGTTACTGTAACTTCCAACGAATGGACTGACCTACTCATGAAGTTATTGTAACTTCGAATGAATGGACTGACCTACTCACAAAGTTAGTGTAACTTCCAATGAATGGTCTAACCTACTCACGAAGTTACTGCAACTTCCAATAAATGGACTGACCAACTGATCAAGTTACTGTAACTTCCAACGAATTGACTGACCTACTCACAAAGTTACTGTAACTTCCAAAGAATAGACTGACCTACTCATTAAGTTACTGTAACTTCCAACGAATAGACTGACCTACTCATGAAGTTATTGTAACTTCCAATGAATGGACTGACCTACTCACAAAGTTAGTGTAACTTCCAATGAATGGTCTAACCTACTCACGAAGTTACTGTAACTTCCAATAAATGGACTGACCAACTGACCTAAGTTACTGTAACTTCCAACGAATTGACTGACCTACTCACAAAGTTACTGTAACTTCCAAAGAATAGACTGACCTACCATTAAGTTACTGTAACTTCCAAAGAATAGACTGACCTACTCATGAAGTTACTGTAACTTCCAACGAATAGACTGACCTACTCATGAAGTTACTGTAACTTCCAATGAATGGACTGACCTACTCATGAAGTGCTGTAACTTCCAGCCAATGAATGGACTGACCTAGTGTAACTTCCAATGAATGGACTGACCTACTCATGAAGTTACTGTAGCTTCCAAAGAATAGACTGACCTACTCATGAACGATGTAATTTCCAACGCATGGACTGATGTACTCATGAAGTTACTGTAACTTCCAATGTATGGACTGACCTACTCATGAAGGTACTGTAACTTCCAATGAATGCACTGACCTACTCATGAAGTTACTGTAACTTCCAACGAATAGACTGACCTGCTCATGAAGTTACTGTAACTTCCAATGTATGGACTGACCTACTCATGAAGTTACTGTAACTTCCAATGAATGGACTGACCTACTCACAAAGTTACTGTAAATTCCAATGAACGGACTGACCTACTCATGAAGTTAGTGTAACTTCCAATGAATGGACTGACCTACCATGAAGTTAGTGTAACTTCCAATGAATGGACTGACTACTCATGAAGTTAGTGTAACTTCCAATGAATGGACTGACCTACTCATGAACGTACTGTAACTTCCAACGTATGGACTGATGTACTCATGAAGTTACTGTAGCTTCAACGAATGGACTGACCTACTCACAAAGTTACTGTAACTTCCAAAGAATAGACTGACCTACTCATGAACGTACTGTAACTTCCAACGCTGGACTGATCTACTCATGAAGTTACTGTAACTTCCAATGTATGGGACTGACCTACTCATGAAGTTACTGTAACTTCCAATGAATTTCACTGACCTACTCACAAAGTTACTGTAAGTTCCAATGGATGGACTGACCTACTCATGAAGTTACTATACCCGACACCACAACTTTAACTGTTTACATTGAAGCAAATAATTCACTCTGACTCTGAAGCAGACAGTTAAATCGTTGAGCATTTTAACTCCTTTACTTGTAAGGCCAACCTCAATACCGGTCAGATAATCTCGCTCACTGTGTAATGGGGGCTTCCTTTGCATGAAAAAGAATAATACTGCAGTTGGCCCATTACTAAATAAGATGAATATGAAAGGTATAATACTAATAACTAATAGGTAGATAACGGGTCAGTTACGAAAAATCTTCGGTGTGCCCAACTTTCAACTTTCATTATATATATATATATATATATATATATATATATATATATATATATATATATATATATATATATATATATATATATATATATATATATATATATATATATATATATATATATATATATATATATATATATATATATATATACATAAATAACAAAGACATATATATATATATATAATACTAAGCAACAAAGAGACATATAAACACTACACAATGCTGGACGAATTAATAGAGCCGTTGGTGCAACGACCATCGCGCAGTGTTCATTAACAGAGCAAGCATCATAACATCATAACATCATAACATTCAATAAACAAACAAAAAGACAAAGAGAAATAAGAAAACGAAATACAACTGCCATGAGAGAGAGGAGGGAGGGATAGAAAAGGAGAGAGAAAGAGGAAAGGAAACAAAAAGAGAACAAGGAAGATAAAGAAAGGCGAATAGAGGACGGAGAAAATGAGAGAGAGAGAGAAAGAGACAGAGAGAGAGATAAGGTAACATATAAAAGGGAGGGGTGGGTAGCTACATGGTCGGGCTTTACTCCAGTCATTCAATAATTGTGTGGCTGGCTGTATCGAATTTTATGCCGTAGAGTTTCATTTTCAATGAACAACATTTATCTTTGTTTCTAAAGGAATCATTTTCATTCTCATATCTAAATTAAATGATGGAACAATAATAGTAATACTAATACTAGAGGAAATGTCCAAACGCCTTTCGCTAATCCCATGACTGAGTCCAATGTGCATAGGTAACACGTCCCCATGATGTAACACGTCCCCATGATGTAACACGTCCCCATGATGTAACACGTCCCCATGATGTAACACGTCCCCATGATGTAACACGTTCCCATAATGTAACACGTTCCCATGATGTAACACGTTCCCATAATGTAACACGTTCCCATGATGTAACACGTTCCCATGATGTAACACATCCCCATGATGTAACACGTTCCCATAATGTAACACGTCTCCATGATGTAACACGTTCCCATGATGTAACACGTCCCCATGATGTAACACATCCCCATGATGTAACACGTTCCCATAATGTAACACGTTCCCATAATGTAACACGTTCCCATAATGTAACACGTCCCCATGATGTAACACATCCCCATGATGTAACACGTCCCATGATGAAAGAAGCAGCCCCTGGTTTATTGCTTTGTTTCACAAGTGTGTATCGCCCAAGTTGCCGCAATGCGCTCTATCCCAGACCTAACACCTCTCCTCAGCTACATGCTTCCCATGCTTTTGAAAACTCCCTCCCTACCCTGTGTCTATCATCACCAGTATCACCCTCTCTTCTTCTTTACAATGGTATGAGTGACCATCGTTTTGTATTTTTGGCTGTTCCCTTCCTACAGTTCAATAGTAATCCACCTCCTCCCAAACAGCCTCCACCCCTTACACAATCCAATGGTTTTTCACATCTTTCCCCCACTTCTGGATGTACGCCTCCCTCCTTGGTCCTTTCTATACAGTAGGAAGTTAGACTCTTGTATTTTCGAATGTATATACACTTCAAATAGCTGCCCTTCCTCTTGTCCAGATACCACCTGTCATCATGACCATGTGACATGAACCTGTTTGAGAGATCAAAGTTACTTTGTTGCTGGCCGCAGAACTCAGATGAAAGCTTCAATTTTCCTTTGTACTTTCAACACTCTAATCCTTTCATTATTATGGGAAAAAGAGGTGGAGATGTATTTTGACATATGTGACGCTTTGACAATACATGTATATAACCATCAACACAATGCTCCCCCTGATTGGTCAACCCTGAACATGGTTTCTTTCTATTGACTGAAGGTCACGCCTCCATTCAGGCTGACCATAGGTGAGCAATGTGTTTGACCACTGATATCTTTTATTTATAAATATTATCAATCACTATTTCTTGCTTGTGGGTGGAGCTTCTTACTAAAGTAGTTGACATCTGTCCAGAAGTTGCGTCGGTCATACGAAGACAAGAGTTTTTGGTTTTGTCCCACAGCCTGCATTTGAGACAGAGCTCCTGTGTGTTGTTGTATCTCTTTATAAGAAATATATCGAGTGTGTGTTGTTAGTTTAAGACTCGAAAATGAACTATCACTTTCGCGCCTTTAAAATAATAGACTTTCTTTGTTTGGTGTGGGTTGATCAGCGTAATTGGTCAGAGAATAGAGGCATTCCCAAAACCTGTCTTTGAGTGCACTGCATTACAACGATACGGGACCCAACACTAACGCTTTGTCTTGACTTGATGGAAGGCATGCAACGATATAGGACCCACCACTAACGTTTTGTCTTGAAGGCATGCAACGATACAGGACCCAACACTCACGCTTTGTCTTGATGGAAGGCATGCAACGATACAGGACCCACCACTAACGCTTTGTCTTGAAGGCATGCAACGATACAGGACCCACCACTAACGCTTTGTCTTGAAGGCATGCAACGATACAGGACGCACCTGAAAAGGGTTACTTGTAATCATGATTCAAAGATACAAATACAATACACGTCAGATGAGAAATCCAACTTCACTTCAATTCAAATTCAAGTTATTTAATCACATGACATACAATTTATATCAAGTAAAATGAATACACTAGGTTAAGAAATTTTTCAATTTTCAATCAATCGATAAAAAAAAACTCAACAAAACGTTCAGTCATTAGCTTAATATTATATCAGTGTACGGTAATTTCAAAGATTTAATTTAAAGTCGGTGACTTTGAACTCAGCTGAGATAAACACTATAGATTACTGTTGTATTTTACTATGATCTATAATTTGAGTCGTTCAAATGAAGGCCATTCCTTCCAGCTATCTCCACTACAATCGTTATCTTCTGTAAAACTAGCTTTAGATGTGCATTGCTCTGAAAACAGCCGTCTAATGACTAGTTTTTTCTCTCCCTCTATTCCTATTCTTGTACACGTGTTTACATATGCACGACGCTGACCTTCACCTCTTATGTCACAAAGAGTTCAGGCGGTCAATGTGCCGTGTTCGCAAAAGGCAATGGAAAGAACTGTTCTGCCATATTGATGATTAGCCGTCGCTAGAGGGATTTTCAGTGCCAATCTTCTCAGTCAATGTTAGGGTAATTTAAGTCAAAAATTTTACTGTTTTTGCCTACCCTCGCCTTCAAAATATTTTGTACAAAACAAAATATATGTCATTTAGATATTTTTTGCCATAAGGTTGTAGATAAAATCGTTCTAACTGAATAAATGCAAAGAACAGAAAGTCAACATTTTGGTCCCAAACTAATCCAGGTGGTGCTCAGTGGTGGTGTGGTTTCCTGATGATGACAGGTGGTGCTCAGTGTTGTGTAACCTGATGATGACATGTAGTGCTCAGTGTGTGTAGTTTTCCTGATGACAGGTGGTGCTCAGTGTGTGTGTTTCTGATGATGACATGTAGTGCTCAGTGGTGTGTAGTTTCCCAAATGATGACCATGTAGTGCTCAGTGTGTGTGTGGTTTCCTGATGATGACATGTGGTGCTCAGTGTGTGTAGTTTCCTGATGATGACATGTAGTGCTCAGTGTGTGTAATGACTAGTGTAGTTTCCTGATGATGACATGTGGTGCTCAGTGTGCTGATGATGACATGTGTGCTCAGTGTGTTTCCTGATGATGACATGTAGTGCTCAGTGTGTGTGTAGTTTCCTGATGATGACATGTAGTGCTGATGATGAAAGGTGGTGCTGTGTGTGGTTTCCTGATGATGACATGTAGTGTGTGTAGTTTCTGATGACATGTAGTGCTCAGTGTGTGTGGTTTGGTACCTGATGATGATGACATGATGCTCAGTGTGTGTGTAGTTTCCTGATGATGACATGTAGTGCTCAGTGTGTGTAGTTTCCTGATGATGAAAGGTGGTGCTCAGTGTGTGTGTGGTTTTCCTGATGATGACATGTAGTGCTCAGTGTGTGTGTGGTTTCCTGATGATGACATGTAGTGCTCAGTGTGTGTGTGGTTTCTGATGATGACATGTAGTGCTCAGTGTGTGTAGTTTCCTGATGATGAAAGGTGGTGCTCAGTGTGTGTGGTTTCCTGATGATGACAGGTGGTGCTCAGTGTGTGTAGTTTTCCTGATGATGACATGTATTCAGTGTGTGTGGTTTCCTGATGATGACTCAGTGTGTGTGTGGTTTCCTGATGATGACATGTGTGCTCAGTGTGTGTGTCCTGATGATGAACATGTAGTGCTCAGTGTGTGTGTGGTTTCCTGATGATGACATGTAGTGCTCAGTGTGTGTGTGGTTTCCTGATGATGACATGTAGTGCTCAGTGTGTGTGTTTTCCTGATGATGACAGGTGGTGCTCAGTGTGTGTGTGTAGTTTCCTGATGATGACAGGTAGTGCTCCAGTGTGTGTGTAGTTTCCTGATGATGACATGTAGTGCTCAGTGTGTGTGTGTGGTTTCCTGATGATGACATGTAGTGTGTGTGTAGTGATGATGACATTTCCTGATGATGACATGTGTGTCCAGTGTGTGTAGTTTCCTGATGATGACATGTAGTGCTCAGTGTGTGTGTAGTTTCTGATGATGACATGTGGTGCTCAGTGTGTGTGTAGTTTCCTGATGATGACATGTAGTGCTCAGTGTGTGTGTGGTTTCCTGATGATGACATGTAGTGCTCAGTGTGTGTGTAGTTTCCTGATGATGACATGTAGTGCTCAGTGTGTGTGTGGTTTCCTGATGATGACATGTAGTGCTCAGTGTGTGTGTGTAGTCCTGATGATGACATGTGCTGCTCAGTGTGTGTGTAGTTTCCTGATGATGACATGTAGTGCTCAGTGTGTGTGTAGTTTCTGATGATGACATGTAGTGCTCAGTGTGTGTGTGGTTTTCCTGATGATGACAGGTGGTGCTCAGTGTGTGTGTAGTTTCCTGATGATGACATGTAGTGCTCAGTGTGTGTGTGGTTTCCTGATGATGACATGTAGTGCTCAGTGTGTGTGTGGGTTTCCTGATGATGACATGTAGTGCTCAGTGTGTGTAGTTTCCTGATGATGACATGTAGTGCTCAGTGTGTGTAGTTTCCTGATGATGACATGTAGTGCTCAGTGTGTGTGTAGTTTTCCTGATGATGACATGTGGTGCTCAGTGTGTGTGGTTTCCTGATGATGACAGGTGGTGCTCAGTGTGTAGTTTCCTGAGTTTCCTGATGATGACATGTAGTGCTCAGTGTGTGTAGTTTCCTGATGATGACATGTAGTGCTCAGTGTGTAGATTCCTGATGATGACAGGTGGTTCCTGATGATGACATGTGGTGTAGTGTGTGAGTGTGTGTGTGGTTTCCTGACATGGTGCTCAGTGCTCAGTGTGTGTGTAGTTTCCTGATGATGACATGTAGTGCTCAGTGTGTGTAGTTTCCTGATGATGACAGGTGGTGCTCAGTGTGTGTGTAGTTTCCTGATGATGACATGTAGTGCTCAGTGTGTGTGTGTTTCCTGATGATGACAGGTGGTGTGTAGTTTCCTGATGATGACATGTGTGTGTGTGTAGTTTCCTGATGATGACATGTAGTGCTCAGTGTGTGTGTAGTTTCCTGATGATGACATGTAGTGCTCAGTGTGTGTGTGATTCCTGATGATGACATGTGGTGCTCAGTGTGTGTGTAGTTTCCTGATGATGACATGTAGTGCTCAGTGTGTGTGTAGTTTCCTGATGATGACATGTAGTGCTCAGTGTGTGTGTTTCCTGATGATGACAGGTGGTGCTCAGTGTGTGTGTGGTTTCCTGATGATGACATGTAGTGCTCAGTGTGTGTAGTTTCCTGATGATGACATGTAGTGCTCAGTGTGGTTTCCTGATGATGACATGTAGTGCTCAGTGTGTGTAGTTTCCTGATGATGACATGTGATGCTCAGTGTGTGTGTAGTTTCCTGATGATGACATGTAGTGCTCAGTGTGTGTGTAGTTTCCTGATGATGACACTCAGTGTGGTGCCTGATGATGACATGTAGTGCTCAGTGTGTGTGTTTCTCTGATGATGACATGTAGTGCTCAGTGTGTGTGTGGTTTCCTGATGATGACATGTAGTGCTCAGTGTGTGTAGTTTCCTGATGATGACAGGTGATGCTCAGTGTGTGTGTGGTTTCCTGATGATGACATGTAGTGCTCAGTGTGTGTGGTTTCCTGATGATGACCTGATGATGACAGGTGGTGCTCAGTGTGTGTGTAGTTTCCTGATGATGACATGTAGTGCTCAGTGTGTGTGGTTTCCTGATGATGACATGGTGCTCAGTGTGTGTGTAGTTTCCTGATGATGACATGTAGTGCTCAGTGTGTGTTGTTTCCTGATGATGACATGTAGTACCTGATGATGACATGTGTGTGTAGTTTCCTGATGATGACATGTAGTGCTCAGTGTGTGTAGTTTCCTGATGATGACCTCATGTAGTGCTCAGTGTGTGTAGTTTCCTGATGACACATGGTGCTCGGTGTGTGTAGTTTCTGATGATGACATGTAGTGCTCAGTGTGTGTAGTTTCCTGATGATGACAGGTGGTGCTCAGTGTGTGTGGTTTCCTGATGATGACGGAATATGCATGACTAGTACAAAAAGCCTGTGGTGGACATGTATCTGACATTTGTTTTTGCCTTAGTGCAACACCTAATAAGTTTTGCTTTAGTGCAACACCTAATAAGTTTTTGCCTTAGTGCACACCTAATAAGTATTTGACTTAGTGCACACCTAATAAGTTTTGCCTTAGTGCACACCTAATAAGTATTTGACTTAGTGCACACCTAATAAGTTTTTTGCCTCAGTGCACACCTAATAAGTTTTTGCCTTAGTGCACACCTAATAAGTTTTTGCCTTAGTGCACACCTGATAAGTTTTTGCCTTAGTGCACACCTAATAAGTTTTGCCTTAGTGCACACCTAATAAGTTTTTGCCTTAGTGCACACCTAATAAGTTTTGCCTCAGTGCACACCTAATAAGTTTTTGCCTTAGTGCACACCTAATAAGTTTTGCCTTAGTGCACACCTAATAGGTATTAGCCTTAGTGCACACCTGATAAGTATTTCTTTGAAGCCACAACAACGCTTGAGTGTGTGACAGATGTAGAGGGGAAAGAGTTAATCTGGCACAGAGCAACAACTTATTTTGGCACTCAAAGAGTTAACTTTGTCATAAATCAAGCACTATTGGTTCAGCTCATCAAACTGGAATTGAGTTGCCACATGAAGAAAACAATCTTCTTAAAAAAAGGCACTCCTACAAATTAAGAATCATATGAACAGATATCACTGTATATAGTTGGAAGACAAGCAAACAGTCATGGCATAGATAACTTGAGAACAAGCAATTACCAAACCATCTGGGCCAAGTTGAGCAGACTTATTTTACGTAAAACACACATTGTAACCTTCCACAGGATCCCTGCCCCTGTGTGTGTGGGAAGATTGATTTCCGTGTTATTTTCCACGACAACATTTCCCATGTACACCGGTGCCCCTGAGCTCCCCTTGCACGTGGCGGCTGTGTAGTGTGTAACACTGTTTAATAATGGAATGTCCTTCACTTCGCTGTAATACACTGCAAACCTTGCAAGGCCTCTGTTTTTTTCACACAGGTTATATATGTTACGCAGCAGTATCACGTTATCTTTTTGCTTCACCCGAATCGTCACGAATGATGGTTTTTATCTTATCACCAATGCTAATTTTCTTTGCGGCTCCGTGTGGATGTGAAATGACCACGGCAAATTGCCTTGAATGTTGCCGAAAAGGAGTGGGAATGCTGCACCATGCTATGTTCACACTCATTAGCAACATGGATACCATATCTATGAGATCCGTGGAATGAGCAGTGCAAGTGAAGACTGTGTAGTCCATGGCACGATTCGTTGTGTTGAGTTCCAAGCCCATTTCTCTCACAACAAGTTGCCGATCATCGTCGTTATAAAAAAACTCCACCCTTGTTCTGCTGGCTTCTTCATTGCTTTTTACGACATGTTTGTTGGTGATGATAGCTAAACCTCCGTAGATTGTATGACTAGGCCCCCTGTACTGTCTGTGATGACATTTGGTGTTGGTACATCTCATATTTCTCCCCATATGTGGGCGGAATAGCATGACTCTACCAGTGGCATTTTCGTGTTATTCAATCTCACCACCAGTGGCTGGCAGTGCCTCACCCAGACTACAAATGCAGGGTGCCTGATTTTCTGAGGCAAATTTTCAAGAGCAAAGTCTTCAATGTCTATAAACTCATCGTGTTGATCACTCTTGTCACAAGTTGGATCAGCTATATCAAGGTCATTGCCTGAGCTGGCTTCTTGATTTCCGATATCCAAAAGATCATCATCTGAAAATATTTCAAGGAAAGAGACACATTATATATTTGGAGTGACAGTAAGTTGGGACAGACTCAGAGTACTCAGACAGAAAAAGGAAGAATAGAGGGTGAAATCATTTGCAATACACTCAAACCTCATTATACCCCGTTGTCGTTTACAGCCAGCTTTTCACCTTTGTTCGGATTTGACAATATACAAAAACGATGAAATAACTTGTCATACCGCCATCTGCAAATGATTTGGCATAAATGTTCCATAATAACTACCAGTATTCTAGAATACAACTCGTTGTACTGCCGGCGTGCATCACCACGCCCTTGCCCAAAGTGATACAAGCAGGAGAGTCATCATAACCCAGGCTAATCCATTTTGAGTGAGGGTGTATTTGTCGATGTTTTTTTCTTGACTGTATAGAATAAAATACTGCACGATCTTACTATTTATTACTATGTAATACTACAATAGCCTTTTCTCATGCAGTAGGCCTACATCAAATTATTGGCAGTGATTGTTTTTTTTTCTACTTGATTAGTCAAATATTGATTATGTCTATGTTCCTTATTGTACTATAGAGGAGTCAGATTCAACAAGGTCGTCGGGACTGACTCTAGGTCCTCGCTGTACAAAACTTTTCGTTGAATGCAAAGTCAACACTCAACAAGGATCTTCCCATTTTGACAGACTACCGGTATTTTTTTTTTTTTCAAAAGAAAGGCATTTGCGCTTTGTGGGTTTTGATGTGGAGGTAGATGCCATTTCGATACATCAGAATGAAGTGATGGTACAGCAAATTACAGGTGTGAACGCTAGCACTGCATTGAAAAAAGTGAGCAACAAAGAGAAAATTGACAATTAGCCTAACCCCTAGGCGAGGTTGTGCTGGCTCCTAAGATCATTTTGATTGGTCCAGCACTTTTCCCCACTGGCCATTCCTCTGCTCACTCACACCAACGACACTACAATGGAACAATTGTTCTAGTATCTTTGCTCACACTGTACAGGCTGTCTCGGCTGTTAACAATTAACAAGCCATCCGCCTCACCTCCCAAACACACACATGCACACAGTGCAGAGTCAATCAGTCAGTCAATGATTTGAACATTTTGGCTGGTAAAAAGTTTCACAAAACAAAGTGAATCCAGTGAAAAGTCATTGTTTCACTGTCTTTATCAACGATACGACCTCGTTGTAGGCGATTTTACTCATGCAGGTGCATTGTTGGATTGTCATTTTTTTTTACAAAGAGACCGAAACGGGGGAAAAGGGTCATTCATATTGGCCTTTTTGTAGCCAACATTTCGTTGAGTGCGATTTCAGTGGAGGCAATAAATGGGGAAAAGTTAGAATTAGTTGAAGAAATGGAAAAATTTCAAAGTAGATATTTTGGCAATTACAGAAACAAAGAAAAAAGGACAAGGAATAGAAAATGTAGGATTGAATCATATTTTAATCTTCTCAGGAGTAGATGTCAAAGATAGAGCAGGAGTAAGCCTCGTAGTGCATAAAAGGCATGAAAAGCTACTTGAAAGTTGGAAATTTATAAGCCCACGCTGTTAGAGGTAAATATTAAACCAAAAGGACGAGAAATTAAATTATTAATAGCTTATGGACCAAATAAAGACGCAACTAAAGAACAAAAAGATATCTTCAAAAATGATTTACCAATAACTGCACAGAATCTTAAACACAAACAGGAATTAATGGTTTTAGGAGATTCAAATGCTAGAGTAGGCAACAATATAGAAATGTCAGGAGGAGTAATAGGTAAAGAAGGAAAGACAACAACTTCTTCAAATGGAGAGTGACTAATAGATTTTTGCCTAAAGAATAAGATAGAAAATAGCCAACACCTTTTCTCCTCATAAAGATATCAACAAATATACAAGAATAAATGAAGACAGGTGTGAAAAGTCAATGATAGATACATAATAGTCAGCAGCTCCTTTTTTTACAATACATTGGATGCAAGAATAAACAGAGGAGCAGACATATTCAGTGATTATCACTTACTGATTGTCAAAATGAAAGACACATGGATCTGAATGATAGCACAATAGAAGAAAAGTGGCAGATGTATAAAGAAACATTCCTCAGTTGTACTGAACAGGTCTGTGGTAGGAACCAAATTAAAGGAGATGGGAAAAGAACAGGGTGGAATGAGAATGTCAAGACTAAGATCAAAGAAAAGAAGAATGCCTGGAAGAAATAGTTGCAAACAAAGAGACCAGAGGATAGGATAGATTACGTGAGTAAAAGAACTATCGCCAAAGAGGAAGTTAGGAAAGCAAAACAGGAACAATGGGAAGAGTTTGGACAAAGACTTCAAGGAAGCTATCAAGGAAATCAAAAGCTGTTCTGTGGGGCAATGAAGAGCATGAGAATGTTGAGAAAGACCAAAGCATGCACAATACGACAAATAAAGAATGCCAAAGGAGAAATAATGAAAGAAGACAGTGAAATCATGGAAACATTGAGAAAGCTTTTTCACCAATTACATCCCTCCAAAACATATGATACAAGCAGTAAAGATCAATTAGTTAAAGAGTAACAAATAATCCAGAGGAGACAGCTGAAGATGTAGTTATATCAATGGAAGAAATCCAAACAGCTATAAGAAAAGTGAAATTAGGAAAAGCCCCAGAGCAGATCAAGTTTATTCAGAAATGATTAAAAACCAAGGGAGAGAGGCAGACAAACTACTACATGCAATATGCCAACAAGCATGAAAGTCCAAACATGTGCCAGAGGACTGGAAAAAGGGAACTGTAGTACCAATATATAAGAAAGGGTCAACTATGGAATGCACAAACTATAGAGGGATATCATTACTTAGTTCCAGGAAAAGTATGCCAGGATACTGGAAATGAGACTAAGGAAAAGAGTAGAGGATCAGATCGAAGAGCATCAGAGTGGATTTAGACCAGGAGGAAGTGTACAAGACCACATATTTACAATTAGACAAATAATAGAAAAATTCCTTGAGAGAAACATTGACTTGCACCTGTGTTTAATTGACTTAGAAAAGGCATTTGATACTGTGAGGAGGGACGAACTATGGCATTCCTTAAAAGAACACAATGTGGAACAAAATTTAATAGAAGCCATTAAAAGTTTTTACAATAAACCAACATGTGCAGTGAGAGCAGCTGGAAACATATCTGCAGAATTTGATGTAGATATAGGAGTAAGTTATATCTGAAGTCCTCTTTCGTTTATCACATTTATGGATTCAGTCGCAAAGGCATCATCAAAAATGAGGAAAATGAATGTAGGTATGTGGAAGCTCAAACCAGTAAATGTATCAATGCTTTCATTTGCCGATGATTTAGTCCTGTTTGGAAAATCAGAAAGTGACCTGTAGTCGAATATCAACATTATGAACAATGACCTAAATAACAGAAGAATGAGAGAAAAATGCAAAGAAAACCCCAAAAATGCTAGTGCTAGTAACTAGAGAAGCTAAAACACAAAATCTTAAATTGGGCAGGGAGAATTTAGAACAAGTTCAAAGCTACAATTATCTCAGATGATTAACTCAGATAGCAAATGCAATATATAACTATCTAGGATAAGGCATTTGTATGCAAGCAAGAATTGTTGACAAAAACCAAAATGGCAGTATACAATATAGTTTATTGTCCTACTCTCCTCCATAGTAGAAGCGAAACCTGGACATTAGACAGTAGGGAATGCAGTAGAGTACAGGCAGCTGAAATGAAATATCTAAGAAGAGTAGTAGGGAAAACTAAAAGAGACAAAATCAGAAACACAACAAGAAATCAAACCAAAGCAGTGGAGATGGAGATGGTTTGGGCATGTAAACAGAATGAATGTCAATAGAATAGCTAAATCGGTATACAGTCTTAAAACCCAAAGTAAAAGACCAATAGGCAGATCACGGGAAGGTGGGAAGAAGATTATATATAAAAGAGGCATTGAAGCATATAAATTTAATTTTTATAGAAAGAAACAAAAAATGCCAGGACAGGGCATTCTGGAGAAAGATCATCTCGGGCATCTGAACCCATACAATCAAAGGTAAAATGAGAACCAATAAAGAAAGAAAGAATGTTCCGTGGGCAAAGTGAGGATGTAAAATGAAAAAGAAAAGAGTTTGTCTCATGAAATGCTGCCAACGGAGACTGGACCTCATTGGAGCCAAGGTCACTTGTGTTTTTTGACTTGATGGGCCCGAGGTGTTTTGATTGACTTAATTATGGAAAACAATTGCGGGTTTTTTAATGACCTCATTCAACCAGAGGCCTTGCTAAAGTCAAGGTTTACTGTATTATATTACTTAGATCAATGGCATATATGGGAACGTGGTTACAGAAAGGAAACGTCCTACTGAATTTTCACTTTTTCCCCTAATGCACTTTTGGCTAATTTTTTCATGCCAATGTGTTGCTTGCATCAAAGTTACTATGTAAATGTAAAAAATTTTGGGAAAAATTATTCGGTTGCCATGGTAACGGTGGCCATGTTGAATTTTGATGCCGAAATTTAACATCTTAAAATCTCAAAAAGTATATGGGCTAGCAATGAAATTCTTTTTTCAGACATATTCTTTAAACCCTTAAATAAGGAGTAAGACATATTTAATTTATCTCAGCTGTTTTTAAATGTGCTTAAAAAAATCAGTATTTTATTTAAAAAAATAACTATTGATAAATTTTGTAATATTTTGATTTTAAAGGTGCACAAAAGACGTGAAAATCAAAATAAACCAGTGAAAATCTCTAGTTCCCAATAACAAATACTAGTCTAGCTGTGTACCAAGTTTCAACACTCTGGCATGAATACTTTCTGAGATTGAGATTTTAAGATTTTAAAAACGTTGTATGCTAGAAATCACATCTTTTGAGAAAACGGGTTTGAAAATTCAACTTTCTTCAGAATGATACAGCCATATTAAAATTGGCCAAATCTTCCTCTTGCTGTCAAACCTAATCTTCATTCAACATGTAGATTGATAAATAAACCAAAATGTTACCTTTTAGCAGTTGAAAGCTCCCTTTTCATAGGTCGTACCCTCACCGGTCAGCTGTTGATGGGCCACGAGAATTCGCTCTGTCTTTTTCTTTTCCTCTTCCACTTGGATAAAGATTTTCCTCTGGTGGCAGCCTCCTTCTTCAGCCTTCTGGCCTTTAATTTTATTGCCTGTCTTTCTGTATTCTCCGCCCACATAGTGCCTAATCTTTTAGACACAAAACGGATTCCTTGGGGTCCACAGTTGAAGGACAGGACCGCTAATGCTGTGGCCGTTTCGACATTGCGCGACAGGTAAAATCGTTCTTCGAGCACCTGTACCTTCTGGACAGTACTTGTGATTGGGGCTTTCGTTGGTTGAGGCCTCATTGGGGCTTTCGTTGGTTGAGGCCTGATTGGGACTTTCATTGGTTGAGGCCTGATTGGGGCTTTCATTGGTGGTGAGGCCTGATTGGGGCTTTCATCGGTTGAGGTCTGATTGGGGCTTTCATCGGTTGAGGCCTGTTTGGGGCTTTCATCGGTTGAGGCCTGATTGGGGCTTTCATCGGTTGAGGCCTGATTGGGGCTTTCATCGGTTGAGGCCTGATTGGGGCTTTCATCGGTTGAGGCCTGATTGGGGCCTTCATCGGTTGAGGCCTGATTGGGGCTTTCATCGGTTGAGGCCATATGAAGGATTCCTCCAAGCACAGAAAATTTCATCTTTTGAACGTCTGGGGCTTGCCGTTTCAAATTAGCTGCATAGGTGTTGGTTATTTTCTCTATGCAGGGTTGAGTAAGTTTGCGATTCAGGGTTTCCTTGTTTGCTTTCTTGCAAGCCTCAAGACCATTGAACATTCTTTTGGTTATATGGTTGATGCAATCTTCCTTGAGGACTGGAATGTCGAGTCTGAATGTTGATTAGCTACCACCAATACCTTTGAGTCGCCATCGCAGAGCATTGTCCCATATATCAGCTGCCTCTGTCGTGCGCTTCTGCTGAATATATGCTCAGCCGTCCCTGCCTCCATGCTAGCAGACTCGGTGTGGTTCATCTGGCACTTTTGTTCATGGTTGGCACGCCATTCTCTATACCCGTTATCTGTTGGCTTGGGTCCAGTCTCGCATGCGTGGCAGTAATTGCTGAGCACCTGGTAGTCAGAACCAACCCCGTATCCATGCTGATAGCCACACCAGCACCATTATGAGATGAATGGCCACGTCTCTGCCAGGTTCCATCGAAGGATACGGAGATCACATCAAGTCCAGTGGCGCTTTCTCGAGATGAAATGAGTTCACCGGATGCGTGCTTTTGCCTCACTAGGTTTGCGGCCTTCACCATAGAATTTTCTGCCGCGTCAACAGCAGCTCTGTGGATTTCCATCCTGATATCCGCAAGGGTCTTTTTATGGAAGGGACTCCGCATGTTTATGAGGGAGAAGAGTCGGTTGAGTTGGTGGGAGACTCCAGTTTCCTTGCAGCTCCAGAACAGTTCTATAATTGATGTCAAATCGGTTTTTTGTGTATGGGGATGTTGCGGATTTCCAAATGACTGAATCGCACGACTGACAAATCAGCGAAAAGTATTGCGCCAAACCCTTTTAGCGCCCTCCCGAAGAACAAGCTGACTCTCGAAACATGTTGGGCAGCAGACTTTCGACAGCATATTCACCAGGAAAGACATGTGCATAAGGAAGAAGCTCCCCATGGTATTCGGCATGGATGACAGATCTTCCTAGAGGCTGTATTTTCTCTTTGCCGTCGAGTCATTTAGAAGACCATCTGATTGATCCTGCCTGAAAAAGATTATTATAGAGATATATGTAATAAGTATAAGAAACAAGCTTATAAAAAGTGTCAGTAGTCACGGTACCATAATGTATTATATAATATATATTATAATATACAATATAAAATACATAATATATATATATATATATATATATATATGATGAATATATATAATACACACACAAAGTACTAGGGTTCGAATAAATAGTGGTGGGGAAGGAGAAATAAAGGCTTAAAATTGATTAAATGTAGACCTATAAATCTAGATTATCATAGATCTAGTATAACATGAACATATTAGATTATGTGTCTGCTCTCCTCTAACTAATCTATACATTGTTTACTGGCTAGCATTGAACAAACAAAAAATAATGTACGGTATAATATATAATATTGGTCTAAATATTTCTACAGAGAGGTTGTTGATAAGATCTCCATAAACTGTTACAAAGAGAGCAAATAATAATAAAATCACTTACTCGTCAGGTAGAGAATTCTCTGTTCCTACAGTGTCGACATTATTCCTGTCATTGGCTGGCAGTGGCATTTCTCCATCAACGTCTACTTCCGTTACAGAGGGCACCGCATCGGTTTCAGTTGATTCATCTAAGGCAGGACCAGCCGAGCTGTTGTCAGTGGTCTCAACAGTATTTATGTCATCTGCACACACTGCATGTCTTCCCCTCTTCTTGGTTCCTCTCTTCTTCTTACCAAACATGAAATTTCTTGGCATTTTTGGTTGCAATTCATTGTAATAAGAACAGAAAGCCTGTTCAATTGATCAAGTTTGCTTCTATGTAAACAAAACCGGCGTTCAACGGAACCCGCGACTGGGCATGCGCGGATATGAAACTGAAACTAGGGTGGCGAATGAAAACGAAGCAAATAGTGACGCTATTCATATATGGATCTCTACGTCACAGGATCTCCCAAAAATGTAAGAAAGTCGAGAGGAAAACACCGTTGTTTGACACGTCACTTCTAATTTTAGTTTTTTGATAGTGTCGAGTACCGATATTTTACATTATGACCTTCATAATGATACCAGATACGCCATGTTTCAATTTCATAAAATACACGTATCCTAGGATCAAACAAACTGACCAAAGGCCCGTTTTGATGGAAACTCTTCTAAATTTTGTTAGATATGTCTCACTAAAACACAGAATTAGTACCTTTTCAGGCTTTATATAAAAAAATCAACTGATGTACTCGATTCTAAAGATGTTGAAGTAGCATTCTAGAGTGGATTTGGAAAATGGGTATTATGAGCCCAAGACTACTAAACGCTGTTACAGCTCACCCGGACGCCCCCTTAAGTGCTACCGTTTCCTTTCTGTAACCACGTTCCCATATATGCCATTGATCTAAGTAATATAATACAGTAGTAAATTGGTTTGTCAAATCATGTATATAACCAGTGAGGTGCCTGAAAACAACGAGTCGTGGGGCCTCGTCATTTTTATCTTGGATAAGCCAAAAAATGGAAAGGTTCAAGGTACCTGCTAGAAGGTGAAGAAAATTGAGTATACGTGTAAGCTTTGGAAAGGTCAAAGGAACCTGCTAGAAGGTGTAGATAGAGATGAGATAATTTAGTGTAAGTGTAAGCCATGGACAGGTCCAATGTGTAGATAGAGATGAGATAATTTAGTGTAAGTGTAAGCTATGGACAGGTCCAATGTGTAGATAGAGATGAGATAATTTAGTGTAAGTGTAAGCCATGGACAGGTCCAATGTGTAGATAGAGATGAGATCATTTAGTGTAAGTGTAAGCTATGGACAGGTCCAATGTGTAGATAGAGATGAGGTAATTTAGGGTAAGTGTAAGCCATGGACAGGTCCAATGTGTAGATAGAGATGAGATCATTTAGTGTAAGTGTAAGCTATGGACAGGTCCAATGTGTAGATAGAGATGAGGTAATTTAGGGTAAGTGTAAGCCATGGACAGGTCCAATGTGTAGATAGAGATGAGATAATTTAGTGTAAGTGTAAGCTATGGACAGGTCCAATGTGTAGATAGAGATGAGATAATTGATTAATTTACTGTGTTGACATACACACCAAATCACCTGAAATGGTTTGACTATGGAAACCAGTCATGTGAAGAGCATGGGCAAGTGCCGGCAAGAGTCCATTGTAACAGGAACATTTATTCCCAAGTTTTTGGCATTTGGGACACAGTGATGAAGTCAGTAATCCTGCCTGGATGCTTTGATATCTGTGAAGAGACGCCATCGTCTGGAACAAGAAAAAGCAAAGTTAAATTAGGACATGCATGATCTCTGACCGATTTTTAATAATTAAAATCATTTTTATGACATGATACAAATATATTGAAAATGTAAATGTTTCAAGGTGTAGATAATGAACTATAACTTTGGCTGTAAAGATGACACCAATCTTTGCCTGTAGCCAGATCCTGTTTGCAAATTTAAATGAAAGAAATGCATAGCAAGTGGTGTCAATTAGTCTCATGCACTGTGAATTACTGGGTGATTTCCAAAGTAAGCAATGTGTAACTGGCCTGCCAAGTGGCTTGCTTGATTTTTCCTGACAAGACAGCAACCGCTTGAAGTTGCAGGAAAGTTAACTCTCTAACAACTAAAATTTAATTTGTAAGAGACATTTTCACTATAACGTCATTCCTGTTATAACACCAAGTAACCACTGGCACAGCAGTTGGCCATATAACAAGGTTTGAGTGTAGATGTAAATTTAATCAAGTAACCACTGGCACAGCAGTTGGCCATATAACAAGGTTTGAGTGTAGATGTAAATTTAATCAAGTAATCACTGGCACAGCAGTTGGCCATATAACAAGGTTTGAGTGTAGATGTAAATTTAATCAAGTAACCACTGGCACAGCAGTTGGCCATATAACAAGGTTTGAGTGTAGATGTAAATTTAATCAAGTAACCACTGGCACAGCAGTTGGCCATATAACAAGGTTTGAGTGTAGATGTAAATTTAATAGGAGTAGGTAGTCCAAACCGCCCCGTTTTTCCATTCACCACAGCGCCAGTCACAGTTTTCGCAAATTTTCGGTCCTTGCCGCTACTTCTCTATACATCGTAGTACCGGTAACATAATAATATGGCTTACAGTACACCACGGGAAAACTCTATTCGACCTCTTTCCAGCCCTGGTAGGACTAGGAGACTAGGAGATGCATAATATATGCAAAGTGCTTTCATACTCAAACGTCGGACGCGAAAGCCAGTGGCAAGTCAGGGAAAAACCAGCACACAAAGACCTCTCGCTCTTTCTTCGTGTTACGCGGTTGCTGAATGAATGATAGTCCGATCTGATTGGTCAAATCAAATTTGTGCTAAAAATAAGATTTACAATGATACCCATCACTCCCGTTGATGTCAAAGTTAGAGCTCATCCACGTTTTTAAAATTTGTAAACGCTGTAGAGCCACTTACATTATAAAAAAAATAAGAAAAAACAAGAATACTAGCCCACCATGATAGTGATATCCTCTCCTCTCACTTGTCACAAGCCTCTGGGACCTAGCCTGACACGACTGTTGGACACTTGGCGGTGCTGAAGTGTGGTCACGTTTTGTCACTTTGCGAGGCCTACCCTACATCTCTCTTCTGTGATCCGACCTCCTCTCTGTCTAATGCCAAGAATGAAACGAGAGATAATTTCTTCTTACTAGATTTTCATATATAGTGTATCATGAGGAGAGAGTGGGGGTTCTGCATTAATAGAAACAGTATTCCCAATGTTCATATTTGAATGTATTTATGTGTCTCACTGTCTGTCTTCTTCTTCAAAATAGCTGACCAACGCAATTCTTGTTTCTTGATGGCGGGAAATAATAATGATTTGATATTTGACTCCTTTACCGGTTCAGGTTTCTTTTTATCCTCGAGGAAAGTATAAGGGGTTAAAAACAAACAACAAAAAGCCCTGCTCTTGTGTTTTCAAGTATTCTTCCCAAGTCAGTTGTCTCTCTATTATTGCTCCCGCTTAATTTCCCTCTATTGTGCCTATGGTCAGTGGTGCTAAAGTGGGAGTAATAATAGGGCAACGACTGGAAAACACACGCGTGAAAGTGAGAAGCCCTTCATAACACGTCGAGCGGCGCTCTAGCGATCGAGGACTGACAGAGTGAAAAAGGACTATCGGAACCATGCCCAGTATCGAGTATAAACTGGATTTTTAATCGTATTCAAGGAGAAATCTTGGTGGTGCTAAAGTGCAATTATCCCTTCATTGTTATCAGTAAAATATCACCTTACCAACTTCCTAGAGACCGGACAGGCTGATTGATATCTATAGCCTAGTGCCTCCTGTGTGTATATACCAAGTGACTATTCACAATAATGACGAATACCTGAGAGAGAAAAATGCTATTCGTCATTAGTATCGGATGTAGTGCTGATTAGGGATGACATTGACAAATCAGGAACAGTTTTGGTACTCGAGTACGCTTTCGCTGTAAAAAAGAGTGTAAAGAGCATCATTCCATTGTTCCCAGCCTCATTTATTAATTGATTGCCGATCTGACTGCTTCGCCAGTAAAAATGTCCATCAGCCTTGCCACCAGGTCCACTTTTGAATCTTACACTTACAACGATTTCTTACAGGAAATCTAGATATTAGTATTAGCTCTAGATTTAAGATTAGGCTGTCATTATTCGGACCCGTGTCCCAATAGTGTGGGTGTTTATTCGGACCTGCGTGTCCCAATAGTGTGGGTTTTATTCGGACTCGGGTTTTTATTGGGACACACAGATCTAGAATCTATGTAAAAAAATTTTTTTTTTAGAGAATTGAAGTTGAAGACACGTAATTTCAGTTTCAATCGTAGCGAAGCACGGCCATCTTGACGGCCTTGAGCGAAGTCGACTTCTATTTCTAGCGGTCATATTTCATTCCGGAAAAAAAATAAACTGAAACCTTTCATACCTTCCGGTGAACTCATTTTCGGGAGCATGGGTCGCGATTGTTATTACCCATTTTAAGTATTTTTAATAGGTAAATATCCCAGTAGGTGCTACACTACGTTATTAATGTTATGGAGTAGGCTACCGGGAAAGTTATTGGATTTTGGGACATGGGTGGTACCGGCACTTAAACAATAGATCTAATAATATTGTTCTGGGCATGCATGGTTTAGGTTAGGTTATGACGTCATTTTACATAAATAGTCTGTGTCCTAATAGTAACAGGCCCAGCGTGTCCGAATAGTGTGGGTGTTTATTGGGACCCGGGTCCGAATAACCACTTCGAACATTTTACAAGACACAAGAAGAGAGGAGGGAGAGAAACATAGGACCAAGAAACATAGGACCAAGAAACATAGATTGATGAGGAGTGACACACATACATGTGCAAGATACAGAAAGAGAGATACACATACATATTTTCAGATCAAATCAAACACATGCCACATAGCCTATAGATCTCGACCTAATGTTAAATCGTGACACTAGTGACAGAACTTTTATTAAGAAAGATAGAAGAGGAGGGAGACACCTTTACACACACGTGAGAGAGAGAGAGAGACAGACAAACAGACAGACACACAAGACCAAGAAAGAGATAGATATACACACACACAAGACAGAGAGAAAGAGAGAGAGGACAAGGCCAAGAAAGAAACAAAGAAGGAGAGAGACAGACATACATAAATACGAGTGAGAGAGAGAGAGAGATCTGTATCTCAAATCATGCAAGTCACATCTAGATTTAATAGTGAGTCGTTTCAATCCACCATATTTATTATTATTCATCAGTTATTTGTCACATCCAGGGGCCATTTGAAATATAATGTAAAATAATAACAAAATAAAATCATCATTGGATCTACCGAATTTCTAGATGTTTGAATTAATTTATTACTGATTACGAAAATATAAAGTCTAGATCTATTCCTAAGTTAACTGGGATCATGCTCAGGTCCATCATTAATGACGGATAATGGCAAAGTCTATCCATCATTAATGGCAAACGGAATGAGGGATAAGCTCCTTTCACCGCATTAAAATTAATGACGGATAGTGGCAAAGTCATATCATGTTTATAACGTAATGTAAAATCTAGATCTAGAACTATAGATTTTATCCTCCTCATCATGTCTTTTAGGATTGCTATGATACTGGGATTGATAAGCCTACCTCCTATTAGATTTAGATCTAGTTTATTACTATAATATAGGTTACTGTTAGGCTATAGGTAGGCTGTAGGCTCTACTCTAGATCTAGTTTATTACTATAATATAGGCTACTGTAAGTCTGTTAGTAGTTTTAGGCTATAGGTAGGCTGTAGGCCCCTACTCTAGATCTAGAATATCTACATCTAAATCCAGCTCAGATATCTAGGGCTAGATTCTAGATCATCTGATCTATTCTACTAACTCTAGATCTAGAAATCTAGACTACATCTAGAGTCTAGATCTAGATCTAGAAATAAAACTAAAACAAAACAAAAAAATGTTGAGTCGATATTATTTATATTACATCTAGATCTAGAATAGATCTAGATCTAGAATCTAGATAGTATCAGTATTACTATTAGAATTTCTATAAATAAGATAAAGAATAAGAAAAATTTAAGTTTCAACACTTTATTCAAACCTTTTAAAATGTATAGATCTAGTGATCTAGATCTAGATTCTAGAAGTCTAAATCTAGATATATCTGCTCGACTCCAGAGAATGTTTGTTCATCTGATTCTGACATGTAAAAAGTAAGTCTAGAATCTAGTCTTCCTTAGCCAGAGTTAGATCTATCTAGAACCTCTAGAATCCTAAAATCTACATTAATAAATGTAGTACCTTCCCACCATTTGAAAACAAACAAATAAACTGGAGACAAGATAATACCTGTGTTTGCAAAGTAATCTAGGCCTACTCGATTATGTCTTCCACTTTCATCCGCCTTCCACTTCCACAATAAACCACTGATAGTGATAGTGATAGAGCCTAAAATTAAAATGATAAAATGATTTGTGTTTGAGTAGTTCCCCTTTTCCACAAAATGGGGAAATCCCCAATGCTTTGTCACATGCCTAATACAGGACTAGTGTATTTCTTGGCCTAATAAATAGTTTAATACTACAGTATAGTCTCCGCCAAAATGCACGGTCCATGGGTGACAAAAGATCGTGCATTTTGGCGAAGGTGCATTTTGACGGAGTCAAGAACTACATATATTTACTTTGCCATTCTTGGTCGGACATTAAAAACTCTTTTGTTTTGTTAGCTGTTTGTAATCGTTTGGGTTTTGTTTGTTGTTATTCGGCTTGAGGATAAGACCCAATTATAACCTATTTTCATCGATTGTTCATTCTTCTCTCATTCAAGACTACTTGAGGGGATGGGATGGTGGAGACATTCGGCAACTTGGAGGAATTTGTTTTTTTTTTTAAGTTGTTGACACGCATGTCATAAAAGTGACACAAAATGTTTCTCATATTTTCTAGGCAAAGTCTAGTTAAAAGTGGAGTTTCTCAAATATTATGACACTGCTATTCTTCTGATAAATATTCATTGGAAGGGGAAGAGAGAGAGAGAGAGAGAGAGAGAGAGAGAGAGAGAGAGAGAGAGAGAGAGAGAGAGAGAGAGAGAGAGAGAGAGAGAGACAGAGAGAGACAGAGAGAGAGAGAGAGAGAGAGAGAGAGAGAGAGAGAGAGAGAGAGAGAGACAGAGACAGAGACAGAGACAGAGACAGAGACAGAGAGACAGAGAGACAGAGGTAGGTTGTTGTGTTCGTAACCATTGGGCTGTCAATAATGCGCATTATGTCTGTAAAAGGTACCTACACATTTGTACTTAGAAGTGTGTGTGTATGTGATTATGTTGAAAATGTTGTTTGTATGTATGTGTAGTAAGACGTGCATGTGTTTTGTAGCTTTTTTATCTCAACTGTGTAATTTATGTCTCAACTGTGTAATTTATGTCTCAACTGTGTAATTTATGTCTCAACTGTGTAATTTATGTCTCAACTGTGTAATGTATGTCTCAACTGTGTAATTTATGTCTCAACTGTGTAATTTATGTCTCAACTGTGTAATGTATGTCTCAACTGTGTAATTTATGTCTCAACTGTGTAATTTATGTCTCAACTGTGTAATTTATGTCTCAACTGTGTAACCAAACAACAAATTGCCATTTATGGACAATAAAGAACTATTATTATTATTATGATTATTATGATTATTATTATATTTTCTCACCGTGATCAAGAGAGAACTGATCAGCAGAGTGTATGTCTGGCAGATCATCGTCGACTGCCGAGTCGGGGGGGGTGGGGGGGAGGGGGAACAGACAGGGTGACAAGAGCCGAGACAGCCAAGACCATGCATTGTCGTGCGCATGTGTGCACATAGTTAACACATATCTAGATGTCACACACACACACACACACACACACACACGTGCATGGCAGATTTTGTTACTGCGACGAGGCAAAAAGACGAAGACGTATTTACAACAACATGTTGCATTTTGGCGAAGTAAAGCCAACTGTCGTTGTATTTTGGTGAAGTAAAGCCAACTGTCGTTGTATTTTGGCGAAGTAAAGCCAACTGTCGTTGCATTTTGGCGAAGTAAAGCCAACTGTCGTATTTTGGTGAAGTAAAGCCAACTGTCGTTGTATTTTGGCGAAGTAAAGCCAACTGTCGTTGCATTTTGGCGAAGTAAAGCCAACTGTCGTTGCATTTTGGCGAAGTAAAGCCAACTGTCGTTGTATTTGGCGGTAAAGCCAACTGTCGTTGTATTTTGGCGAAGTAAAGCCAACTGTCGTTGTATTTTGGCGGAAGTAAAGCCAACTGTCGTTGTATTTAGCGTTGTGAAATTTGGTAATATGAAAAAATCGTGCAGTATGACGAATCGTGCAATTTGGCGGAGATTACTGTACTATTATACAAACAACGTATTTATTGAGCGCCTCTCATCTACCCAAATGCTCGATGGCGCTTTAACGTGCACGCAGAGTGGGCGCTGCTTGGAGGCCACTTCCGCTTGGCCGCCTCTTTGCGCACACCAATTTGCAGCGACCAAAATCAAGACATGCGTTGCGGAAGACGGAGTGGACTGGAAGCCCCTTGCTGCCTGGCCACTTCCTCTCACCAGAGGCCCCAATAAACTTGCAGCGTGGTGTTTTAGCGCTGCACTAAATTTCTCGTCCCTTTCAGGCCCCAAAACGCCACAGGCTCAACCAAGGCCGTCTATAACCTACACTAAATAGACGGCCTTGGCTCCACACATTCCACTGTGCGTTACTAATCTGAATTGCAATAAATAATTGTGTGCATGGATCTACATTTTAGTGAATTGGTTTCCCAGATGGGAAAATTATTTACCAAACTTCAATTGAGTTTTATAATTCTTTGTATTATCTTTATTTATTATTGAAATGATTGAAAACTACAAACACACACACACACACACACACACACACACACACACACACACACACGTGCATGGCAGATTTTGAGAGAAAACTACAAACTACTTATTTGGTTAAAATAGTACAGAGCAAGGTTTTGTTGAAATGATCCTTTCAAGTTTCACAATTATGCCTGTACTTAATGTTAATAAACATATCGATTTTCATATATATTTTTTTACTTAAAACTAAAGGGAGCCGCCCGGAGAGTGGCTTCTTATCTGTCTCCTCCAGGCCGCATGCTCGCCTCTCACCTTGCTCGCCGCTTGCTCGCCGCATGCTCGCCTCTCACCTTGCTCGCCTCTCACCTTGCTCGCCTCTCACCTTGCTCGCCCTTGCTCGCCCCTTTTGGGGCCCCCAAGTAGCGTCCAAGTAGCCCCCAAGTAGCGTCCAAGTAGCCCCCAAGTAGCGTCCAAGTAGCGTCCAAGTAGCCCCCAAATAGCCCCAAGTAGCGTCCAAGTAGCGTCCAAGTAGCCCCCAAGTAGCGTCCAAGTAGCGTCCAAGTAGCCCCAAGTAGCGTCCAAATAGCCCCCAAGTAGCCCCCAAGTAGCCCCCAAGTAGCGTCCAAGTAGCCCCCAAGTAGCGTCCAAGTAGCCCCAAGTAGCGTCCAAGTAGCCCCAAGTAGCGTCCAAGTGGCCCCCAAGTAGCGTCCAAGTAGCCCCCAAGTAAGCGTCCAAATCCAAGTGGCCCCCAAGTAGCGTCCAAATCCAAGTAGCCCCAAGTAGCGTCCAAATCCAAGTGGCCCCCAAGTAGCGTCCAAATCCAAGTGGCCCCCAAGTAGCGTCCAAATCCAAGTAGCCCCAAGTAGCGTCCAAATCCAAGTGGCCCCCAAGTAGCGTCCAAATCCAAGTAGCCCCCAAGTAGCGTCCAAATCCAAGTAGCCCCCAAGTAGCGTCCAAATCCAAGTAGCCCCCAAGTAGCGTCCAAATCCAAGTAGCCCCAAGTAAGCCCAAATCCAAGTGGCCCCCAAGTAGCGTCCAAATCCCAGTGGCCCCCAAGTAGTGTCCAAGTGGCCCCCAAGTAGCGTCCAAGTGGCCCCCAAGTAGTGTCCAAGTGGCCCCAAGTAGTGTCCAAGTGGCCCCCAAGTAGCGTCCAAATCCAAGTGGCCCCCAAGTAGTGTCCAAGTGGCCCCAAAGTAGTGTCCAAGTGGCCCCCAAGTAGCGTCCAAATCCCAGTGGCCCCCAAGTAGTGTCCAAGTGGCCCCAAGTAGCGTCAAGTGGTCTCCAAGTAGTGTCCAAGTGGCCCCCAAGTAGCGTCCAAGTGGCCCCCAAGTAGTGTCCAAGTGGCCCCCAAATAGTGTCCAAGTGGCCCCCAAGTAGCGTCCAAGTGGCCCCAAAGTAGTGTCCAAGTGGCCCCCAAGTAGCGTCCAAATCCAAGTGGCCCCCAAGTAGCGTCCAAATCCAAGTGGCCCCCAAGTAGCGTCCAAATCCAAGTGGCCCCCAAGTAGCGTCCAAATCCAAGTGGCCCCCAAGTAGCGTCCAAATCCAAGTGGCCCCAAGCACCGCAAACTCTGTGTACCCTTACCTTACAGTAAAATAACGACGTTTGGCCTGGGAAGCGCACGGCCAGACACCTAGACTTCTTGAGTGGAAATTTCCACTTTCCTTAAATAGTTTATGACATAGATCTAGTTTGACTTTGAGTTCTTAGTTAAACAACAGCCGAGGCGTGCTTACTAGTAAGCACGCCTCGACAACAGCCAATAAAATTACAATTTATTTTAAGCTCGTAGCTTTCCCGGTAGCCTGGTTATCATTGGTCAAAATGACGTTACCCTATATCAAGGAGGTGATGGTTATAGATCGAGGCGTGCTTACTATTAGGTCTCCGCTATTAGTAAGCTCGCCCAAGGCCGTCTCTATTAGAGACGGCCTTGGGCTCTCGTTATAGATACAACCTCCTTGCCCTATATAAATATAACGAAGTGATTATTTGCAGTAGTACTGCAAATACTATTTCCACGGCGTAATCGTTATTTGCAGTAGTGGATGCGCTCTTCCGACTTCCGACATGAAAATTAATATTTTCTCTCCTCAATAAAATGGCGTTCGGCAAGGAGACGTTTTCGAATCTTTTACACAATTTGAAGTGAAGCTTCTTTGACCACTACTACCACAACTTCTACCACTACTACCACCACTACTTCTACCACTACTACCACCACTACTACCACTACTACCACTACTACCACCACTTCTACCACTACCACCACTACTACCCAGGCTTTGTCTTGAAATCCGATTGTTCGGGTTTCCTTCCGTCCCCTATCCTTAAATTGCTAGGATAAAGAGTGCCAAGTCCTGTCTGAGACGGACTGTAATATCGGAGGTCCCATGTGTATAATATACACACATGATGTAAAAGAACCCTTACT